>RPOG01001335.1:65786-76631 GCA_008086565.1 Thalassoma bifasciatum
TTTTTAGTATTTTTAATTTGAGCACCCAAAAATGTCAGGTGGTGCAACCAAATATATGAAAATATATTTATATGTTCCTGTTATTTTTTCTGTGTGAAATTATTGGCAAGTATCTCTCAAGTGTCTGTAGTGACTCATACATTTTCATTTTGTGTGTTTCATTTCTTTTATTTGTGAATAAGATAAATAATTTGATGTTAAAATAACATTTCACATTATTACATTGGTTGTACCACCTGACATGGAAATTGTTCCAGTCACCAATGAAGTGAAAAAACCTTTTTTATCAGTATTTCAGAGAAATCTACAAACTTTTCCACTTGGTCACAAATGTCATTTGGGCTCCTCTGGCTGATGCAGTTTCCTGTTTCCTGTTTTATTCTCTTCACTTTAAAATAAAAGTCTAATGTTACGGTTGCACCACCCTGACATTTGACAAGGTGAAAATTACAGGACAAAAGTTTTTTACATTTCTCAACAGCTTTAAAATTCTTTTTATTTGTAAAGAATGTTTTATTTAAAAAGGCTCAAGCATAAAATAATGCCACTGTGTTTTTAATTTCTGTATCATCATCATCATCACTTTTATTGCCAGACTCAGAAGTCCATTTAAAAGGTACACGCAACAACTTTTAAAAACACATAACAAAACAATAATGATAAAAAAATTTTAAAAAAAACACAAAAAAACAGATAATAGGCTAAAACCACAAAAGAACAAAACATCACCAATATTTCAAAAGGCAACATTACCAGTGTCTCCACAAAGATGATTGGTATCGTACTGAGCTGTGACTGGAGTTTGTCAGCAGCACAATAAAACAATTTTATTCAACTTTGGAAACACTTAATCACATAGTTGTTGTTTTTGTTTTTTGTTTTTTGTTTTTTGTTTTTTGCATAAACACAAGTACCCTTTATTAAAAATATCTGAACAATGACCAAATATCTATTCTTATATTTAGTATTTTAATAAAGGTCTATTCAAAAGTCTCACCCATCGATGACCCACATAATGTAGCACATGATTCATTTCAGTGACATAATGAAGATATTTTAAGATAAAGGCTGGTGGATGTATAAAAATTGATTAATATGTCATGTTTCATTCAGCCACTAGATGGCGCTCTCACTCTGTAGCTGCTGGGTCCTTAACTCAGGTGCAAAAGTACATAATTACTCTATTGAATAACATTCATGTAGAGCATCAAACATCTACTACAAAAAAAAATTATCTGGTATTTTTACACATTTGAGGTTAAAAAAATAAAGAAAGAAATGAGAAGTTGTAATGTTAGATATTTAAAAAAAAAATGTAAAAGGCCACAAATGTTTTAATTAACTCAAAGAACAAAGTAATAACTTTAAGTGATAAATACAGGCTTCTCCATGACAGAAAACTCAATCTTTCAACTTTTCTTGGTTAATGAACTGATTGTTCTTTAATTATCTTTATTTTCTGACCATTTTTTTATTGTTTTCTTCCAGCCTTCAGTGATTTCTCAGTAAATGATTAAATTAACACCGATATTATTGCTTGTCTCTGTCTCTCTCTCTCTCTCAGTCCCCAGGATCCTGGTGCTCGGTCCCCCCGCTGTCGGGAAACAGACGGTGGTGAGTGTCTTCAGCAGGTAAACGTTGTCTCTCTGCAGGGCGTCTGTCCCTCTCATCACTTCTTCTTCTGTGGTTGTTGTCGTTCCTCAGGCCAGGAAGCTGAGTGCAGAGCTGGGAGTCGTTCATGTGACTTTAGAGGGTTTGATGAGAGACTCTTTACGGGCCGACCAGTACACGGGCAGAGAGCAGGTTCACATGAAAACACTCACATGTGTGACAGAGGATGATGCTGTCGTCATGTTAACAGAGCAGTGTTATGACCCTTTTATTTGTGTGTGTGTGTGTGAAGGAGCTTCCCCCTGAGCAGCTGGTGCGTCTGGTTCAGCAGAGACTGGATAACGTGGACTGTTTCAACAGGGTAAGATCAGCACCAGCAGGAACACGGGGTCATGCCCCCACCCCCCTCCCTGCTCACTTTCACCTCTTTATAGAGTTTGAGCAAAGTCTGGTGGGAAATAAGTCAATAAGTAATTCAAATCAGTCATTTCTTTCATTCTTTTACTTTATTTTATGTTGAAGTATTATTTGGCTTCCTCAAATTTTCATTTATATAACATGCTGTGGATTTTTTTTTTTTTTTTTTTTTGTCAAATATGTTTTTATTGAGAAAAAAATATTGCATACATTTTAAATATACATTCATGTCTCCTTTTTACAATTTTCTGTTATGGATTCCATTTTTATATTTACTATTATATTTAAACATTTTAACAAAGTTTTTAGAATCAATTGAAGAACAAAGATAATTGAACACGAACAGAAGGAAAGGGAGAAGCAGAGTTTAAAAAAATAGATTAAAAAATTTTTAAAAAAGGGGGGTGGATGAATAATTTAGAGAGAGGAAAATAAATAAATAAATAAAAATAAATAGATAAATAATAATAAAAAAAAATCATGATAGTAATAATAATAATAAGAATGATGAAAATAAAAAAGGGGGGGCAATGGATTCAAATATCATAGTACACATAGTATGTAAGGAGTATTTAAGTATGAAATTGAATGGAGAACAAACTGAGAAGGAAGGATTTTTTTTTTTTTTTAAGTATTCATTAGGAAGCCCTGTACCATTTGCATTTTTGAAATAAAGCTAAAAAAAATAAATAAAACTCAGCTCAGGAAGCTTTTAGGTCTGAGTGTGACTCCACTTAACCAGCGTTTCTCAACCTTTGGGTCCTGACCCCAGTGAGGGTCGCCAAATCATTTTGGAAAAAATTAACTTAACTAATATCAAATCACAGAACTTCAGACAGGGACTTGTTTTAGTTTTTTTCTGATTCATTATTTTCCCCAAATTCACCATATCGAAAATGTTTTGTATGATCTGAACTTCAGTTTTGTGCCTCAACAAATTCAATCAACGATTGTTCATGAACGAAAAAAAAAAATAGAATTATGAGTTTTAATTTTACAATATGTAAAAATCTCCACTTTGACAGACTGTAATATTTGGGCATATTTGTGACAGGAAAGACATCTGTAGAATTCTAAAAGTAATGAATTGTCATGAAAAACATGGAAAATGAGTATCTGATGAAATTGATGTGTATCTAGTTCTTCATATTAAGAAATGTCTCTTGATACTTTGAGCAGAAGTTCATCCCTAGAGGCAAGGCTGCTGACTATCACTTCACTCAGGGGTCGTTTATACAAGAACAGTTTTAGGGCTGAAACGCATAAGTCTTGCTGCATTTCAGCCTCCCTTTCACACGGAAAAGGGAGCCGGCCTATAACGCAAACTTTTGAAAAAAGTTTCCACTGTTGGTGTGTAAATGCCAAGCCGGAGTTTTCAGTGAAAATTCAGCTCCGTGCATTAAACCTCCTCCGTGTCATGTGCGAACTGAAAAACAACAACAGCAACAGCAGCCACCTGCTGTTTCGTTCTTGTGCTGCTGAATCTACTGACTGCCTTCTCACAAAATGTGCATTAGTTGCACTTTTTCTGCAAATAGTGAGAAAGTTTTTAGTATAAACTTCAGATGATCAGCTCACCTCTTTTTCAGCCTCCAAACCTTTGTTGTGTGAACGGCTCCTACAGTTATACCGCCATCTACAGTCCTGACACGCGTACTACATGCGTTTTAAGCCCGTTTCCATGTAAACGCAGATATTTTTCAGTGCGCTTTTTACATTTTACGGTGAAACGTACTAACGCATTGTCATGTAAACTGGGCCTAAACCAAGTCCATCACAGCTAATTGTGGATGGAAGAGTCTGGTAGTTCTGGGAAAAAGTTCCTATGGCAAAAATGGAGCTATAATTGGCGAGTCAGCCAGGAGGACAACACCAAAACATACTGACACCTGATTGGACAATGCTAAAGGAAGATCAGGCTCAAAGACGACCATTGTTTGGAAAGTAGTTGTGTCATAACTTTTGATTCCTTCACTGGCATTAATGTGAAATTAGAGCTTTACTTTTACTTTACTGTTGTTTTTTTTAATTCATTGTTGTTGTTGTAGTTTCATGCATGGGGGTCCCGGACACCAGTGCATGTTAAAGTGGGGGTGGTGTCTCAAAAAGGTTGAGAACCGCTGCTTTAAACCACGAGGAAGAATCTGTTTCCAGTTCAAACACTGACCGAGACGAGCTGCCTCTCTCTCTCTCTCTCTCTGCCTCCCTGTCTCTCTCTCTGATGTGCCTCTGTGATGATAATAATTAGCGCTCTGGTCGCCGCTGTGTCGTACTACGAATCCCAGCAGGCCGAGCAGCGTGTTGGCGTGTTTCCCCGGGGATCAGCTGATCAAACAGACGCGGCGCTGTCACATCACGGCTGTTATTTTCACTCGGGCTCGTCCTCTCTGCTGCTCCTCATTAGCATCACGTCCTGTTTCCTGTCAGCGTTCATCAGGACAGCGAGCGCCGCGTTCTGATCAGTTTAAGAGAATTAAAGACAGAGAAGCTGCTGTCAGCGCCNGCCCCGCCCCCTGGTGTCTGGCTGCAGTATAGGTCATAAGCCCCGCCTCCCCATGTATTCCAGATATGAGCCGGGAAAACTTTAAAAAATTACGATACCTCGTAGAAACGTTTCTCTCATCTTTACACTAAGGTAGTATGATGATGTCATCTGGCTGCATGGTGTTCAGGTGTTTTTTTTCTGAGAAGTTAGTTTCTCATTAGTTATTGGACGTTAAAAACCGCGATATAAGTTTCGTTTTACGATAGTTGACAGCTGCCGTTTGTGAGTAGTTTTTATCGGGGATATAAGAAACTTCTGGAAAGAGCCAAAAGGAGACTAAACCTTCTGAAGAAGAAGAAATAAATATTTTTATTTCTCTTTTTTACTTGGCTCCACTGGAAATTCTCTACTGCGCAGACTCTGGCTGCACAATGGCGGCTAGAGAAACGGGGTTTTTTGGCTTCAAAATCGTAGAACGGTGACAGGCGGAAGCACGCTGTCCATTCTTTATACAGTCATTGGTTCTGTCAGTAAAAGAGTCATTGAAGACCTACAGTGAACTTTTTTCAGCTTTCAGAGAGAAAATTTGGTCGAGCGTCACCAATTAATCAACATCGGCCATTATGTAGTCGATGTATCAACTTTGGGACTTTCAGTCCCCTTGAGTTCCCTTCTCATTGTGTGTGTGGAAATGCTCTTACTTTCACTATTAAACATAGCCCTGAGTTCTACTGTTGTTTTTCTTCCATTTGATCTCACCACACGTTTAAGTGATCGCCGATCACCATCATTCAGGATTTTTTTCCCCCCACATTTCTTCCTGGAAGACGATGGGTCCACACTATCCTTCCAGTTTTTAATAAAGCGTTGGACAGTTCTTAACCCAGTTTTAGTCGCTTCTGCATCAATCTCCTTAGATGTTTTCTCTGCTTGATGCCAATGATTTGACCCTTCTCAAACAGACTAACATCTTTTCCACGACCACGGGATGTGTCTTTCCACATGGTTGTTTAGGAAATGAGAAGCAGCTCATTGCACCAGTTGGGGTTAAAGAACTTGTTTCCAGCTGAAAGATAATCGCCCATGCAGTAATTATCCAATAGGAGGCTCTTACATATTTGCTAAGTTAAATCCAGGTGGAGACTTTTTTTTTTGGTCAGGCAGTGTATGTTGATACAAGAAACTTTTTCTCACCCCACTGTCAGATAATTTTACCTCATTACAAGCAATTCAGACATAATTTTTGTCTTAAAAGAACTTGAAATAAGACATGTTTCTGGGCACATTAGTTTAACGTGGTTCACATCAAGGTTAAAAGGACAATTCTGACCAAAAATAAGACAGAAAAACTTGCCTACATTTCAGTTTTTTTAGTGTACAACTTCCTCTTTTACTGCTATGACGCCCTCTCTCAATCAAGCCTCATAATCTGCCACATAACTATAAAACTGGCCTCTACAAACAACTTCATAAAAACTCACACAGAGTAGAAGTGAAAGGTGACCCTCCTAAAAATCACAGAACTTTCTGAATTACAGCCACACGACAAAAACTGAAACCTAAGCAGGTGTTTTCGTCTTAATCCCAAATTAAAATGTTTTATCAGACTTGAAAGAGCCACATTCAACTGACAAGCCCAGAAAAATGTCTCATTTCAAGTTATTCAAAGACAAAACTTGACACCTGAACTTTGTTTTCCTGTCATGTGAACGTGGCTCATATCAAGACTAAAAGGATATTTTTACCAAAAATGAGACAAAAACACTTGTTTAGATTTTATTTTTTTGTAGTGTAGTAGCTCCATAAGAAGTTTTTTGATGATCCCACATGACAGTCACATTTCCTGTTAGATCTCTGGAGAAAATCCTGGTCCTGGTTTAGAAACTATGGTGTGAGAACAGTTCAGCGTGTGATAAACTCTAAACTTCCACCACGAGTTTGTGTTCAGAAGTTACTTTGGTTTCGAGAAGAAAACATGTTCGACATCTCTTTGTCTGACACGTCTTCATCTGCCTCTGTTTCTCCTCAGTCAGCTGATGTGTGTGTGTGTGTGTGTGTGTGTGTGTGTGTGTGTGTGTGTGTGTGTGTGTGTGTGTCGTCTCCTCCTCTAAACACTACAAACAGCCGCCTCTTTCAGCCTCCAGCGTTTAGCTTCAGCGTTTAGCATTTAGCATCAGAGTTTAGTGTGTGTGTTTGTGTGTGAGTGTGTGTGTGTGTGTGATTATCAGGTACTTTTATCTGCTAATGGCTGTTTTTGGCTGCAGGCTAAACTCATCAAACACACCTGGGACTGAGTGTGTGTGTGTATATCTGTGTGTGTGATGTCTTTATTTTCTGACTGTCAGTGTGAATGCAGAAGAGGAGGATGATTGACAGCTCACATCTTGGCTCCGCCTCCTGCTGTCAGATTAAATACTTTCACGTCTCTCTGTGTCTCCTCTGTATCATCTCCACTGTGAGACTGAAACTCATCCACTGAATCCTCTTTGACGACCTCTCTGAAACAGAAACTGATCACTTTTGCTTAAAGACGACACTTCAGGGCGTGTTTTGGCTCCTAAAAGAGGACTTAAAGAGCATATTGCAGGTTAAACACAACTTTGACTAAAATCTTAGGAAAGATGCCCAAAAACAATGTTCCGAAGGAATTTTTGAAACTAGTGAACCACAGAGTTTGCTGGAGACGTTTTAGTTCACTTTTTTAACTTCCGCATTAAAAACCAGCATTGGGCTGTTACGTCATCCAGGGGAGAAACTGCTGTAAACTCCTCAGTTTAACGTGAACATGGATCAGACTGACACTGCTGTTAATGAAAAGGAGAAAATCTGCATTTCTATACATATGAGGCTCCTCAGGGTTAAAATGATGAGACTTTTAGACAAAATGAAGAGCAGGAACAGGGCAGGATTAGGAGGAATTATGGGTAAAGGAGAGCAGGGAGCTGAGGAGTGAGGAGGACCAGAGGAGAAGAGCACGAGTCATGGTTAAACTCAGAAACAAAAACTTAAAAAGTCTGTAGTGCGTTTGGTGCCGACCACAAATCAGTCCCTTGGATGGTAAAACTTGTAAAAATGGCAAATTTGAACCACGGTTTTCTGTGAGTGTGAGAAAAGAGACGCAGCACCGGCTTCGGCGACACTTTTTCTACCTGTTAAAATTAACTAACTAACTAACTAATCCAGGGACGTAAAATAAATAAATCAAGACTTCCAGTGCTCAGATGACGTTTCTGTCGGGATGAATCTCTGATAAATCCTTGTTTCCATCTGACACCTGGAGCCGGGCTGATGCTGCTGAACCTGTCGCTGTCTGCGGCTTCACCTCCATCATCTCACCTGGTCCTGGCTCCAGTATCTGATCCTTAACTCCATCATAAAACCAGGAACATAGTCTCCCTGTCACCACAATGTAGAGATAAAGTCCCGTGTCTTCAGCTACACAAAACGAACCCGAGCACGGAAGCTAACTCTTTCCTCCTTTTGGGGAAAAGATCGGCTCGATTTCCTGCTAAGTTGCTATTTTTGCATCCAGAGCAAGAACGAAATATTGAACCACCTCAATGAGCGATCAAATCAAATAAAACACTTGTAGAAACACGACTCTAAATCCCTGCTCTCGCTCACTTTCTCCTCTCAAACACAGTGGATCAGAGCGGAGGCGGAGAACGCTCGTCCCCTGGATGACGTCAAATGACGCGGCGAAGGTTGAAGTAGCTTTTTGAACAGTGACACTGAAAATAGCTACTTCATCCTCTAAATTTCGCTTTTGGTCACGATTAATTAAAAAAAAACAGTGTTTGACTTATTCTACTGCCACTTTCAGACCATAGTAAGTGTTTATCCAAAACTTTTTTTTACCTGCAATATGCTCTTTAAGCACACGTTTTGGCTTCTAAAAAGTAATTGTAGCATGTGCTTTTGCGCCCAAGAGGACACTTTAGTTCGACTTTTTCAACAAATGGGCCGATATGGGGGTGACTGACCCCCTGCCCCCCCTCTGTGCACACCACTGCTCCTCACTAACAGCTACAGTGCACCCACCTGGCAGTCAAACTGTTCCATTAATTCAAGGATCCAATGAACTTTATTGTCATGCCAGCTCACATTTACATGTTAGTGGAACAAAATTAGTACTCAGGTCCCAGTTTTTAAAGCCTAAAAAAATAATAAGTACTCGGTAAGAGAGTATAGCAAAAATATAAAAATACTAAGAATAGAAGGAGTGATTTAGATTCAACATAAATTAAAATGTCAAGTTAAATATACAAATTAAATATAAACATAGAGAATTAGAAAAGCCTAAATAATTGCTAAGTACACAGAAAGAGAGTATAGCAAAATGGTAAAAATATAAAAATACTAAGAATAGAAAGAGCAATTTTAACAATACGTTAAGTGAAATATCAAAGACACATTAAATAGAAACAGAAATGTAAAAATAGACAAAAGTAGTCAATTTTTTTAGCACTAAATCCTTATGCAAACAGTAACACACATGTAAAAGTGTTTGAGTCGTACAGATCAGAATTGATGGAACATGGCTTGAGTTCGACAGTTGTGCAAAACTCGTAAGTTTAGAATCCTAAAAATTAATTACAAGCAATTACAGAAAAGAAATGAGCAATTCAGACTGATACTGTAAAGATATTCAGAAGATCTGCTTTTTTAAATGGTTGTGTATGTGGTTTCTGATACTTTTGAAGCCTCTAGTGGACGCTTGATGAACTGCAGGGAAATTTTTTTGTTGCTTGTTTTGAGAAGATATTTTTCTAGACTTTTTCTTCCAGATAGACAAGACAGTTGATAGAGTGGGAGACAATACGAGAGTTGAATATAAGCTCTACGGCTTCACCAGGTCTGTCTCCACTTTGTTGCGTGTTCTCTGCGTGTTCTCTCATTTATTAGCTTCGTGTTCGCTCCGGCACGTTGCAGGACGTCCAGAAAGAAATTGTCACGGACCTGAGGAGTTTCCTGTACTTCCAACACTCAAAACTCAAAACTACATGTTTGTTTAATGTTGTAGTCAAGCTAAATACTCTCTGGTTCAGAAATTTGTTTTATATTGAAAGTCAACAGGTGTTTTTATGTGGTTTTCCTGCACAACTTCCTGTCTTGCTCTATTCCTACATTGTGCAAATTCTGAAGTCTGGAAGTGGAACAAATTTCTGTAGGAGCCAACAGTGTTAGCTGTTTAAGGAAGCTAAATTTGTTCTTAATCAATTATTTACGGTCAAAGTTGTTAATTTTGAGACCTCCCTGTCTTTTCTTGTGATTATGTGGAACGCCAAAGCCTAACGTAGAGAGAAAACACCTCCTAAGGTCACATGTGGCCTTAAGTGAGCTTATTAAACAGCCATGTCTTAATTTTTGTTACATTATAACTGATGATTTCTTAAAGCCTTTAAACCCACAGCACACATGCAGCCTGTCACACACGTGTGTGTGTCAGTGCTGCTGTCAGTCGCCTTTATTCAGCCTGGCAGGCAGCACTGAGGGATTAACGCTCCTTAGCAGTCGTGATAAGAAGGAAGCGGCTCTCTGCATTAAACAGTCGGGTTTTATTTAGATTTCATGCGACTGTCAGACAGACGTGAGCGCAGGAAACAGCTGCTGTCAAACTCTTCAGTTTGTCACAAAAACACGAGTTTAATGAGCAGCTTTTAGTTCAGGTCTCACATACGAACAACTTTTAAACTGTTGGTGCAGCGAGAGCCGGTTCACAACAACAGTTAGAGGAGGTTTCAGCAGCTTCAGGAAGTTAAGATGATTTTATGTAGATGCTTAAAGAGGCCTCAAGAGTTTTACTCCACCAACCTGCTCAATGTGAAACAAACTGCTTTTGTTGGATATGAGCCTCAGCCACATGTTTACAGTCACTGGACGCTGAATCATTGTGTGTTGAGATTTGTAACCAGGTGTAGACGTTTCACTCATCACTGTGAGTTGTATGGGTCAATGACAAAAAGAGGGTCTAAAAACGTATTTTTTAAAAGTTCTTTGAAAATGGATAAAAATGTCAGGTGGCGCAACCAAATATATGAAAATATATTTATATGTTCCTGTTATTTTTTCTGTGTGAAATTATTGGCAAGTATCTCTCAAGTGTCTGTAGTGACTCATACATTTTCATTTTGTGTGTTTCATTTCTTTTATTTGTGAATAAGATAAATAATTTGATGTTAAAATAACATTTCACATTATTACATTGGTTGTACCACCTGACATGGAAATTGTTCCAGTCACCAATGAAGTGAAAAAACCTTTTTTATCAGTATTTCAGAGAAATCTACAAACTTTTCCACTTGGTCACAAATGTCATTTGGGCTCCTCTG
>RPOG01001335.1:77093-135349 GCA_008086565.1 Thalassoma bifasciatum
AAATCTACAAACTTTTCCACTTGGTCACAAATGTCATTTGGGCTCCTCTGGCTGATGCAGTTTCCTGTTTCCTGTTTTATTCTCTTCACTTTAAAATAAAAGTCTAATGTTACGGTTGCACCACCCTGACATTTGACAAGGTGAAAATTACGGGACAAAAGTTTTTTAAATTTCTTAACAGCTTTAAAATTCTTTTTATTTGCAAAGAATGTTTTATTTAAAAAGGCTCAAGCATAAAATAATGCCACTGTATTTTTAATTTCCATTTACAATAACTGACATTCAATTTTTAGAGTTTAATTACTGTGGATACTTGTCAGGACGATTGCACCACCTGACATTTTGGGGGTTTGTGGAACCAAAACACAAAAAAACATGTTATATTTTAATAGTTTAAAGATGTGTTCAAATAACACAGGTTTCATAGAATAAAGAAATACATGTGATGAAATACTCAATTCATGATGGAAGGAAATATTGCACTCGGACACAAAAAAAGGGACGTCACGTCATTGACCCAAATATAAACACTTAGAACAAGATTAATTTGAGGGACAAAATTAATACACAGTAAGATGAAAGCTGGGGGCCGCATGAAACTAGATGACGGTCCACAATTGAACCTCGGGCCTTAGTTTGGACATCCCTGCTGTAAATCAATTTCTGTCATTTTCTTTCAAGTGTATTGTTGTAATGTTTTGTTGTATGATGCGTGCTGCTGCCCTCTTGGCCAGGTCATCCTTTCAAAAGAAATCCTGATCTCAACGGGTTATTAACTGGTTAAATAAAAGTTAAATAAAATAAATAAATAAAAAACAAAACAGGATCTGCTCTCTCGTCTTCATCAGAAAACTAGAAAAGGCAACATAAGGCTCATCTTATGGAGGGCAGGGAGGAGATCAGGGTCTGTGTAAGCATTTACGTGTGTGTGTGTGTGTGTGTGTGTGTGTGTGTGTGTGTGTGTGTGTGTGCGACAGGGTTGGCTGTTAGAAGGAATCCCTCAGACTCGACTGCAGGCTCTGAGTCTGCAGCAGGCCGGAGTTCACCCTGAGCACGTTGGTAAGAATGAAAGATCACTCAACAGTTCACCTGTAGAAAACAATTTCTGCCACTGAAAAATGCTTTGTGCTTTCTTTGTGTGTGTGTGTGTGTGTGTGTGTGTGTGTGTGTGTGTGTGTGTGTGTGTGTGTGCTCAGTGATGCTGGAGGCTCCTGATGACGTGCTGATGGAGAGGAGTCTGGGGAAACTTGTGGACCCAATAACAGGAGAGGTTTTCCATAAGACTTTCATCTGGCCTGAGGAGGACAGCGTCGCTCAGCGGCTGCAGGCCGAGCACGGTCGCTCAGAGGAGCAACGATTGGCCGAGCTGCACCGCTACCGCTGTGAGGTCACAGGTCTGAGCTCGGCTTATCAGCACGTCCTGAAGACCATCAACAGTGACCAACCTCATGTGGACGTCTACCAACAAGGTTTGTATTTAACTCTCCTTTACTCAAACTTACAGTCTTCTCCCTCATTTCTCTCTGTCTAACATGAGTCTGGTGCTCTGACATGTGTCAGTAATGTTAGTGAATCCTGGTTGTGTCCTACCAGGTCTCATCTACCAACTCCAACCTCACCAAGCAGAGCAAACGTAACCTGGCTCTTCATTTTATTGATAGACTCTCAGGTTTGAACAGATCACTGCAGAATAACTGCTGCATGTGGATGGGAATCAACATGAACACAAACACATTAGAGACTGTTTTAGCCTTTAGCCTGTGCTCTATCACTCTCCTGTTTATCTTTCCTCTGCTCTTCGGTCCCTTTTCTGTCAGACAGTTCAGCTCCAGTGTCCAGGAAATAAATCACAGGAATCGTTTTCAGCGGAACAAAACGCTCTCGCTGCTGAACTTCAGCCAGCGTGGTGTTGTCATAGAAACTTTGACTTGCTTTTAATCAATCCGAATTCAAAAAAATGAAGACAAGAACTAATATGAAGCAGAGGTGTGTTTCTGTTAAAGGTGTAAACTTATGGAATAGTTGTGACGGTGAATTAAAAATGTGTAATTCACTTTCTTCATTTAAAAACATGTTTAAAACCAAAGTAATAAGAAAATATGTAAATCAAATGTGAAGAAAACAACAACAAAATATTGGAACTTGGGTTGTGTTTGGTTGAAATATTGCAAAGGATTTCATTAGATTATTTTTACTACAATGATATGTTTTGAAAATGTTTATATTTTCTCCATTAAGAAAACTTATGGTGTTACTCAGACCATGTAATTAAGTTGATTAAGTTGATTAAGTTCATTTCTACAGTTATTTATTTGTTTAATTTAATTTAATTTTTTGCAAAACGGGTCGGCAAAATAAGCAAAAGCTTCAGCCTACACCCTTTCGATTAGCTTCAACGATTATGTGATATTTGGATCTATGATATATTTGTTGTGCGTGGTCTTAAAATGTTAATTGAATAAACTGAATTGAATTGAACTGAATCCGGTCCGATCCAACCCAATTGCGAAGCTTAGAAATAGCATTTAGAAATAACCTATTTTAACACTGATGATCTCATTCTGAGTTGTGGATTGTGATTAGGCATAAATCTAGATATGAGACTTTTCAAAAAATAGAGCTAAATTTTCTGCAAAAGTGTCGTGTTTGCTCAAGTTGCCCAGTATTGGACCAACAGGCAGCTTCATATTCTTATCAACTTCCTCCAAAGTGCTGACGACTCACTGGTTTGTATTCACACCTTCACTTTCACTCAATAATGGTGTTAACGTGTCATGATTTTGTGTGTTAGTGTTGGCTTTCGTCCAGACTCGCCACCGCCCCAGAACTCCCAGAATCCTCCTGCTGGGTCCACCAGGATCAGGGAAGAGTCATCAGGCCAGGCTGCTGTCAGAGAAATACAAGATGGTGGATGGTAAAGTGTTCATAACACACACTGACACACACTGACACACACTGACACACACTGACACAGGCCGACCAATGACTGTATATAGAATGGACAGCGTGCTTCCGCCTGTCACCGTTCTACGTTTTTGAGGCCAAAAAACCCCGTTTCTCTAGCCGCCATTGTGCAGCCAGAGTCTGCGCAGTAGAGAATTTCTGGTGGAGCCAAGTAAAAAAGAGAAATAAAAATATTTATTTCTTCTTCTTCAGAAGGTTTAGTCTCCTCTTTGCTCTTTCCTGAAGTTTCTTATATCCCCGATAAAAACTACTCACGAACGGCAGCTGTCAACTATCGTAAAACGAAACTTATATCACGGTTTTTAACGTCCAATAACTAATGAGAAACTAACTTCTCAGAAAAAAAACACCTGAACACCATGCAGCCAGATGACATCATCATACTACCTTAGTGTAAGGATGAGAGAAACGTTTCTACCAGGTATCGTAATTTTTTAAAGTTTTCCCGGCTCATATCTGGAATACATGGGGAGGCGGGGCTTATGACCTATACTGCAGCCAGACACCAGGGGGCGGGGCTTATGACCTATACTGCAGCCAGACACCAGGGGGCGGGGCTTATGACCTATACTGCAGCCAGACACCAGGGGGCGGGGCATCTGCTGGAGGCTTCAGTTTGAGCCGAATGTCGTTACGTCCACTCATTATACAGTCTATGACGCCGACACACACTGACACTCACACACACACTGTACGCTGGTTCTTATAAAAAATGAAGGTTAAACGTTGAAACAGGCTCTGATTGTGCTTCTCTTGGTTTTCCCTCTCAGTGTGCTGTGGTCAGCTGTTGAGGTCTGTAGCAGCCGAAGGTTCGACTCTGGGTGCAAAAGTTAAAACTCACCTGGATCAAGGAAGAGCAGGTAACTTAGTTTCTCAAGAGTGGTCAAACATCTTTGTTCCATTATCACAGAACCAAAGCTCACCTGTCCAATACTATTAGTACAATTGTAATTATTATAAATATTGTGGTTATTATTATTATTATTATTATTCTGTCTTTTTGTTAAATTGTTAATTATTATGTGTATATTTTTACATGTTGTATGTGTATGTACGTGCTGTTTGTTTGTTTGTTTGTTCTGTTTCCTTTTATTCATTATTATTTTTACTATCGTTATTATCACTCTTATTATTTAAGACATTATCAAGTAATAGTATTTAACACACCTGTCAAAGTTCAAATAAACAAAGTTCATTACAAAAACAAAAGGAAAAAAAAAAAGCTCACTAGAATGTTCTCCACTAGGGGGCGATATGGGCAAAATATGTCAGGATGTTTTTTATGACAGGATCAGGATCTGGATTGTCTTTTCTGCTCGCTTTCATAACTCGAATCTAGTCATTGTGTCCTCTAATGTTTTTTTTTAACTCTCACATTTTCACATAGGGCTGAACAATTTTAGAAAAAGATCTAATCGCGATTTTTCTGGCAGATGTAGCGATTTCAATTTGATTCACGATTTTCCTCAAATCAAGCGTCAGTGAAGTTTTCACAATGTACAGTAACATGTACAAACTTGACAGAAAACGAGAGTCGAAACATAGAAAGTTTTGACTCTAATGCAAGGATGAAAACTGAAGGTAGGAATTGTTGCCAAATGTAATTATTAACATAAAAACAGCTACATTCTTTAACCCTCTGATGCATGAATTATGAAAGTCAGTGTCAGGATTTTTCCCTTGAGTGTTTTTATTTGTCTTAAGGCATGAAAAAAGTTTTCCTTTTTTTTTTTCAAATATTTGTAACTGAGCATTCAACATAAAGCAGTGTGAACTTAATGTAAATATGATTTTTTTTGTTTGTAATGTCATAAATAATCTTTTTTTAATGCTTTGCGAAACATTTAAACTCTCTTTCATCCATTTTAACACTGAATAATTTATAGTTAATGAGCTTTTTCAACCTCAAATGTTTGTCTGTAACTTTTTTGAAAATATTTATATTTGGAAAAAAAAAATTGAAAACATTTTTTCAGACCCTGAGAAGAATAAAAATATCCTCACACAGACTAATATGAATTTCCACCACATGAACTATTGAATTTAGGAGTGAATACCTTTTAAATAGGTGTTTACTGTAGTGACCACTATGCACCACAGGGTTAAGGTATGAAAAAAAGTTTTCCATTTTTTTTTCAAATATTTGCAGCTGAGCATTCAACATAAAACAGTGTGAACTTAATGTAAATATGACTTTTGTTTTTGTTTGACTTCTTTTCTTTTTGGTAATTTCATGAAAAATCTTTTTTTCAATGTTTTGCGAAACATTTTAACTCTCTTTCATCCATTTTAACACTGAATAATTTATAGTTTATAAGCTTTTTCAACCTCAAATGTTTGTCTGTAACTTTTTTGAAAATATTTATATTTGGAAAAAGAATTGAAATTTTTTTTTTCAGGCCCTAAGAAGAATAAAAATATCCTGACACAGGTTAATATGAATTTCCACCACATGAACTATTGAATTTAGGAGTAAATAACTTTTAAGTAGGTGTCACTGTAACCACCACAGGGTTGAACGCCTTGACCAATAGGAGTTATGACAACTGAAGAACAAAAAAAGCCATCTTTGACTTTTGACTTTTAAAAATAATGTAGCGCAAAACATACTTCATTGGATAGAGTTAAAAAAGATAACTAAAATACAAAACAATAAAAAAAAAAAAAAGTTAAATAATTCATAATAATAGTAAAAACAAAAATCAACAAGGAAAAAAGTGATCTTTCCCAAGTCTTAACAGCCGATACAACAGATCCTGGGTCAGGAGCATATGATCTTGATTTTTGAAATCTTGGTCAAAAACGGATAAATTGTTCTGCCCTTTTTCCACATCATGATAAAAACATGTATTCAAAGACGTCAGCTGTGATAGTCGTTGAGTTTCTGCTGAATGTACAGAGCTTCAGCCTCATAAAGTCCAAATGTAGCAGAGAATTGATCAGATCAGAGACACCACCAGAAATAAAAACTGTTTGATTCCTGTCTGTTTCCCAGCATCCTTTGGGATTTATAAGTCCTTGTTAACTGTACAATCACACACACTTCTCCCCCACTTCTCTTTCATTCACCAACACACAGATTCATATTAGTGCTTCTGTGTGTGTGTGTGTGTGTTTGATCACAGCTGGATCACAGCAGCTGTGTTTAATAATCAGCAGCTGTCAGACAGAGTGTGTTCATGCTGCACACACACACACACTGACAACAGATCAGGGTCCAGGATTTACCAGCAAACTGGACCAGAATCAACAACCAATCAGCTTTTACTACAGCTGATTATTAACAAGCTGTCATGATGCATTATTGTATTGTTATAAGTTTCATTTTTGTTTGATCTGTGATGATTTCTGGTTTATTTTCCTTTGGATATCTTTTGTTTCTTGCACCCCACGGACTCTGTTAAAGTAAGTCTGAGTATTTGTCATAATAAACAGAAGTGGACCCTCTCTCTTCGTGACTAACTTAAACTGTGGGTTCAGTTTCAGACTCCCTGGTGCTGCAGGTTCTGGAGGAGCGTCTGAGCCGAGTGGACTGCAGCTGCAGAGGCTGGATCCTTCACGGTTTCCCTAGCGACGTGGAGCAAGCCAAGAGTCTACAGGAGTCCGAGCACCAGCCCAACAGGTACGACACTCCACGACAACGACCACCTCGGGGTTTTCTGAACTAGACTGGAAGACAACAGCTTCAACATGTTTCAGAAGCTGGTTGTCACAGTGATACACATGAAGAAAATGCAAATTAGGTAAAATAGGTTAAAAAAAGGTTAATATAAATGGGAAAATTCTTGGGGTCCCTTCTTGCAATATTTGGAATTGTCTTAAAAGTTACCCTGGCTACCAGAACGTCATTTTCCTAAATGATCAGTGTTTTTACCAGCTACATAAGAACGATAATAAAATCTCTCAAAATATCTTAGTTTGTATAAAATTTGAAAAAATATTTTCACCTGTAGGCCGCCATTGTTGTTTACGCCGCAATAACGTCTGGGTAGTGACGTCATATGGTTGCACCGGGCTCGATCTCACACAGGATCATATAAGTCCTGGAGCGGACTTCAGTGGTTTCCAGAGGAAGTTTTGTGGGTTTGTGTTGGAAAATAGTCGGCACAGCATTTGGCTTTAGTCTCCGTTTATAATGACCCACACCTGTCAGCTCTTTCATCAGCATGGGCCGGCTAAATGCAGCAAATGCTTCTGGGGAGAAGTGGCCAGAACATAGCCGCGGCNGATTTCCCACAACTTCCTTCTTTTCTTGTCTTTTGGGAAGCTGTGCAGACTAACATCAGTCTCCTTGTTTCCTTTGGACTGAAAAGTGCACCCAAAAGCAGCCACATGTGGCATTATTATGTTTTTTTCCCTCCTCAAACCTCGTGACTTACGGCGACTAGTAGTGAGGAAACGGCCAAATCCAGATGCTCGGCACCAAGCAACCAATCTACGTCATCAACCCAGAATGCATTGCGGCAGTAAAACAATGGCTGCGCACGAAGGATAGAAACTGTGTTTTCAACTGTATTTTTTTTTAAAAGAAAAACCAATTTGTTATGTCTTTTAACAACAAATTCTAGTTTGAGACAAACATTAGTCCTTACGTACGGGGTTCCCTTTAACACCACCTGTACATGTATGGATTTACGGCTCTTAGTAGAATTATGATAACTATATCTAATTTATGGATGATGTATAATGATTTTTTTTTCTTTTTCTGTCCTATTTTATTTAAATAATCATGGTCACCTTGGATGAAGTACTGACACATGGATGATGTATAAGGATTGTGGAGTTTCTTCTTTGTTTGTATTGGGATGTTCTAAAAATGCCAATAAAAATAATAATCAAAAAAATAAATAAATCCTACCTCAGGGTCAAGGCAAACAAAAGGGGCCCTTGTGACTCAAGTGTGACCAAAATACCACCATATAAGAGTTCTGCCTGTAGTGCACTGATTCCCAACCTGTGGTCCACGGCCCCTAGGTGGGCCACAAAGGTCTCACAAATGGGCCGCCAGATCATTTCCGAAACGGCATGATTTTAGTGGAGGGTGATAATGTAAAGATACAACTGTACAAAATAATGATTCTTGCTAAAACTCAGCTAAGTTTTGAAACAAATTAAAACTGTTCAAATAGTTATATAGAAAAAAAAGCCCTTTAAGAAAGCATGATAGAGCTAAAAATGCAACAACAACCTGAGATGCACAAAAGCCAGATATGTATCAAAAAGAATGCAATAAAACCCAAAATATAATAACTGACCCACAATGTAACAACTTGTTCCACTGCAAAAGTTATTGCATTTTGGGCTCAGCATCTGTGACACTATTGACCAGTTATTAAATTTTGGGTTTTATTATTTTTTTTCAATTACATATATAGAGCCTTGGTACTCACTGGGTCAGAGGTGGGCCGCAAACATTTTTGAGACTTTAAAGTTGGCCCTGAGTCGGAAAAGGTTGGGGACCACAAGCTAAGAGTCTACAAGAGCCCTGACCTCGATCAAAAACGCCCCTGACAATTTATTCTACTATTTAGAGCACACAGGAGCTTCAAAAACCAGTCACACACACACATGAACACACACACACACAGTCAGTATGTTGAGTGCTGATGAATATTTGATGCCTCTGTATAAATATTCACTCTAATGGATCTGCAGCTTCACATTAACTGTTTAAAATACAAACACTACTTAAATATTAAGGAGGCTCTTTGTCCTTGAGACGGTTAAACAGCTTATTTATGATGCTGCCCGATGACCTTTGACCTCTTAATGACCGTGAATGACGTGTCCCCCCCCTCCCCCCTTAACAGAGTTTTCCTCCTGGAGCTGACGGACGATGTTTGTCTGGAGAGAATCAGTCTTAGAGCCACAGATCCAGTCAGCGGAGAGAGGTAACGTTGGTGATAAAGTGGAACTCTTGATAAATCTGCACTTAAAACAACACTGTTTTTGTTTATGCTTAAAAGCTATGAAGTCTCAGCTTCACTGTTAATAGTATGTTAAACAGAAGCTTCCCTGTGCTTGCTTTCAAATCAGTAAGTCTTGGTTTCATTAGCAATAAAAAGTTACAAAGAGAGCCCCCTGTGGCTTCATTTAACTGTTTTAAGTCTCAGTTTCACTGTCAACAGTATGTAACAAGATATGAAGTCTGAGTTTCACTGTAAATAGAATATCACACAGAGGTTGTTTTCATTGTACAAAGTCCAAGCTTCACAGTAAATGTCCAGATATACAGATGCTTTTCCTTAGATTGCTTCAACTATCAAAAAGTTCAAGTCTTAGTTTTGCTGTTAAAAGTGTGTTGTGCCCAGGCTTCTCTTTGGCTTTCTGAGTCTCAGTTTCCAAAACTATTGTACACTGCATAGAGGCTTTTCTGTGGCTCGTTTAATTATGATGGAGTCCCAGTTTCACTGTTAACAGGATGTTAAACAGAGGCTTCCCTATGGCTTGCTTCAGTTGTACAAAGTCTGACATTCACCATTAACAGAATATCACACAGAGACTTCCCCCAGGCTTTTTTTGATTGTAAAAAGTCGCAGTTTCGCTGTGAATTTTCAGATATACAAATGCTTTCCCTTAGCTTGCTTCAAATATAAGAAGTGTCTGTTTTATTGTTGATAGTCGGTTACATCAAGGCTCCTATGTAGCTTTCAGTAATTTATATAGTCTTAGTTAGTTTTTATATATATGTTACACAGAGGCATCAGTGAAGCTTAATGTAACAATCTGAAGTCTCAGTTTTGCTGTTAAAAGCATGTTGCAAAGAGGGTCTTCTTTTCGCTGTTAATTTTATGTTACTCAGAGACTTTCCCTTGGTATGCTATAATGGTGTGAGGTCTCAGTTTCACTGTTAGTAGAATATAACTCCCTCAGGCATCCCTTAGACTTGCATTAATTACACAAAGTCTCAGTTTCACTGTAAATTGTCAGATCCATAGATGCTTCTCATGGCTTGCTCCAGCTGTATGAAGTCTTAGTTTCACTGTTAAAAGTCAGTTACAGCTTGACTTTCTAGAGACTTTCTTTAATGGTATAAAGTCTCAGTTTCACTAATTATAGTAAATTGCACAGAGGCCTTCCTATGGCTTGCTTTAACATTGTTTAGTCCCAGTTTCACTGTTAATTTTATGTTACTCAGAGACTTCCCCTTGGTATGCTGTAATGGTGTGAGGTCTCAGTTTCACTGTTAGTAGAACATAACTCCCTCAGGCATCCCTTAGACTTGCATTAATTACACAAAGTCTCAGTTTCACTGTAAATTGTCAGATCCATAGATGCTTCTCATGGCTTGCTCCAGCTGTATGAAGTCTTAGTTTCACTGTGAAAAGTCAGTTACAGCTTGACTTTCTAGAGACTTTCTTTAATGGTATAAAGTCTCAGTTTCACTAATTATAGTAAATTGCACGGAAGCTTTAACATTGTGTAGTCCCAGTTTCACTGTTAATCGGACCGCTCTCTTCAGCAGCACTGTGATCGGCGGCAAAACAATGTTTTTCTAATGCAGACAGAAAATAATGTCCTCATTAAATATGGAGTGAAGTTACTTTTGTGGAATCTTATGTAATTGTGCACCCGTGATGTCACTTCCTGCTGCAGGTTCCACGCTCTGACTCGCCCCGCTCCGAGCGCCGAGGTTCAGGAGCGACTGCAGACCAGACCTGAGGACAGAGCAGAGACGGTGACTCACAGACTGAGACAGTACAGGATCAACATCATCGGCCTGCAGGTAAACACACACACACACACACACACACTTAACAAGCCACTACAGCTCTGAATTTGGATTCATCCGCTCCTGAAAATAATCCCGACTAATTGTAGATTTTTTATTTTATACCCCACAGACGACTTTTCCTGATGCGATTCCTGTTAACGCTGATCAGGATCCTCACTCTGTGTTTGAGGCTCTGGAGAGCAAACTGATGACTGAATGACACCTGGACACACCTGAAACACAAATACTACGGATTACACCTTTACTCCCATTCATTTCATCCTTTTATGAATACAAAAAAAAAACAAATCTAATGTCATGCTTGAGGTAAATTTAAAGGAGTCTGGTACCAGATCTTTGTAGAGAGAGGTGTAAAATATTGTATTTCTCTTGTTTGAAAGCATTTGATTATAACAAATATATCTTTAAGTTTTCCTTCAGTTACAAATCGGCTAAGACTAACAGCCTCTCAGTGGCAAAAATAACAACTTTTAGTGGTTTGTTTGACTTTCTGCAACCTCATCAAGCAGTTTCAAAAGTTAAGTACGTTTAAAAAAAAAAGAAGAAGAAAATTCAGCCAATGCTTATGCTCCTAAAAACTGCAGTTCCTTGAGTGTCCACTTGAGGCTGACACTTAAAGTGAGTTAGTCTCAATAGAGTCTCATTTATTTTCTCTCATAATTTAAAATTACAGCTGCTTTTGGATGCAGATTGGAAAATAAAGTCACTCTCAAATATTGTGTGCAACTTCCAACCTGCAGCATCTATTACCTCACTTTCTCTACACTGTCCTGTCTTCTCTAAATAAAGGTGTCAACGCCCGAAAAACTGTTAGTTGTAAAAAAGAAAACACCAAATGTTCATAACACATATCTATGTAAAAAAACAAAAGCACAAAACAAACATAGACACAGACTTTAAGTCATTTGCTTGTGTGAGAAATCAAAGAATTTTTGTTTCCCAGATTAAAGAAATATATGGGTCAATGACGTGACGTCCCTTTTTTGTGTCAGTGCAATATTTCCTTCCATCATGAATTGAGTATTTCATCACATGTATTTCTTAATTCTATGAAACCTGTGTTATTTGAACACATCTTTAAACTATTAAAATATAACATGTTTTTTTGTGTTTTGGTTCCTCAAACCCCCAAAATGTCAGGTGGTGCAACCGTCCTGACAAGTATCCACAGTAATTAAACTCTAAAAATTGAATGTCAGTTATTGTAAATGGAAATTAAAAATACAGTGGCATTATTTTATGCTTGGAGCTTTTTAAATAAAACATTCTTTGTAAATAAAAAGNGTGACTGGAACAATTTCCATGTCAGGTGGTACAACCAATGTAATAATGTGAAATGTTATTTTAACATCAAATTATTTATCTTATTCACAAATAAAAGAAATGAAACACACAAAATGAAAATGTATGAGTCACTACAGACACTTGAGAGATACTTGCCAATAATTTCACACAGAAAAAATAACAGGAACATATAAATATATTTTCATATATTTGGTTGCACCACCTGACATTTTTGGGTGCTCAAATTAAAAATACAAAAAAATAATGAACCTCAAAACTTTGAAATGTTGGTCAACTACTGAAATCTGTTAGAAAACATAATTCTTCTCTCAGAAATATGTTTTTATCCATTTTCAAAGAACTTATCAAAAATATGTTTTTAGACCCTCTTTTTGTCATTGACCCATAAACATTAAACATGAATATAAGATTTTACAAACAAACTGTGTTGAAATAAGTTAATGGACAGGAAAACAGACATGTTAAAATGTAGAAACCTGCAGCTCCTCATCCTCACTCACACACCAACAAACTGATCAGTGTGTGTGTGTGTGTGTGTGTGTGTGTGTGTGTGTGTGTGTGTTTGTGGTGTTGCCTCAGGCGAGCCTCCTCTTTAACAAACCATTCACGTCTCAGAGTTCAGATGTTTCCAGCCTTTCACACGCGTGAGGAAAAAAACAGGGAGAATATTTTTGCAAAATAATTCAGAAACATTTACGACAGACGTCAGTTTCTCAAACACTTTAATAAGAAGTTTTTTAGCGTCTGACTTTTTTTTTTTTGACTACGATGACAGCAGAAGTATGAAAACACACAACAAGATTAGATTTAATTTTGTTTACTCGCTGACTCAGCCTGAAGGAGAAGTCAGTAAAAGTCCCTCAAACTGAGGTCAAAGGTGACAACAAAGGGTCTGAGAGGTTTTAGAGAATCACAGATTACAGCTGGACTCATCAGACGGACAGAAAGAGAGAGAGAGAGAGACTGTCAGGTGGTGATACATGTTCAGTTTTGCATCATTATAATTATTAATGAGCCGTGTGTGTGTGTGAGTGTGTGTGTGAGTGACAGCCGCTGATGTCTCTCCTCCTCTGATCTAAAAGCAGTTATCACAGTTTAGGACGTTTACTTCAATCCTTCATGTTAAAATATCTCCGTTTATTCACAACTCTTCGTCCTGCGGCGCAGACGAGCCGCTCATGATTGAAAACCAGATTTCACAACTCGCTCAATCACACGGCCGATCTGTCGACGTTTCAAAGTGCTGATTTTGGTAAATGACTATAATTAATCCTCCCGAGCGCCGGTTTGAGTCCCAGCGGTGCCGGGCACGCTGTTTGATTGACAGCTCTATTTTTACGCCGTCCTGTCGACAACAGGAAGCGGAGCAGGAAGGAAATGGGACGTGACGGCCGCTGATGTGATGATGGACAGTTTGTCCCCGTCTCCTGCAGAGAGTGAAAACAATGTCTGTGCTGCCGAGAAGCCTCTGAGCAAGGCACCAAAGCACGAAGACGCCTCATTCTGCAGGAAAGAAGTCTTCACTGTAACTCCTGTGCTTTAAANAGAAATTTATGACAAAGACAAAGCAACCGATTACACTATTACTCATATCTACGGAAGAGGATTAGGGCCACTGAGAAAAAAAACTAATTCCAAAAAAAAAAAGTCAAAAATCTGACTTTAAACTCAGAATTCTGACTTTTTTCTCAGTTAAGACTGAAAAAAAAAAAATCTAAAAAAAAAAAAGAGTCACCGGGATTAGGAGAACGCATGTATAGGGTGATAAAACTATATGCTGTATTTTCCAGGGGTCTGTAAGAGTTTTAAAAAACAAACGGGAAGTTGTCTATATATTAGGAAAGGTCACCCTCCCAGCTGTTGTAGACAACGGAGGTGACTGAATTCGCAGGTCCATGAATCTTCTTCCAGCATAAGGAAATACATCTCTTTGCATTTAACAAACTTATATCTATAAACATTCTTTCAGCTTTTGTGTACGTAGGTTTCTCTGGGTATAAACAAAATTTGAACAGTCTTCGGTCTAATGGCAACTTCTTAGACTTATTTTTTTCAATTTCCCCTCTTATTCCTTCCCAGAACAATACAATTTTTCTACAATACCACAAACAATGAACCAGTATTCCTCTATGTTCAGCGCATGTTGGACATACATCAGGAAAATTTCTATCACATCTACTGAGATCAACTGGTGTTACATAGATTCTCATCAACCATTTGAACTGGATCAATCTGAGATATGAGCCAAATTACATGCATCACTCCAATCCTCCTCTGTTAACACTAATGCCAGATCTTCATTCCAAGCTTTAAGTCGACCGTATGAATCTTCTGAAAGTTGAAACTTTGACTTTTAAATGTTTTCAAGTATTTTCTCATATTTTAAAGAGGTGGTGTGTTAATTTTTCTTATTTTACAAATAAATATGAGGCCAAAAATTGTGATTTCTCATCCAAAAAGTCATATGAGAGAGTTTTTGCTCAATTCGTGACATCACTGATTGTAAAATTGTAAAATAAATTTAACTCTTAAACAGAAAAATCTTGCTCTGTTCTTTGTTTCTGGGGATTTTTGTTCCTTTTTCAAACTTCTATGGTCAGATAAAGGATCTAAAACATGCAGCCTTATTTCATATTTGACTGTTTTAGCGGTGTCATAGCAGTGGTTCTCAACCTAGGGGTCGTGACCCCATTTGGGGTCGCCTGGAATCCAATCGGGGTCACCTGAAATGTCTGGTTTAAAAAAAAAAAAATGATAATAATAATGAAATACTAATAAAGATATTTTCTTCAGAAATTATTTTCCTTTTTCAAATTAAAACTCAACACACTTAACAACTGTATTCTATGTTTTAGTACGTAGTGAGCATTAGAATAGAATAGAATAGAAGTTTATTGTCTGACACAAAGAAGGTGACAGAAATTCATCTTTTGACAGGCCTCAGTTGCATCAAAGACACACATTCACACATTCACTATCACACTTGTACACACATACATAACAAGAACTTTAAAAGACCTGAGTAAAAAAATACACATAGTAAAAAAAACAACAAAAAAAACATTAATAAATACATTATGAAGTATATCAGTATTTTAAACATTTTATCAATAAGTGTTTTAATATAGTATTTTAAAGTATTTCATTATTTCTAGTGTTTTAGCATCCAAGCATTTTTTTTTTTTTATATTTATTTCCCGGATTCAGTATTTTTGCATTTTAAGCAGCAATTTACTTTACAACACTGGATTTTGAGCTGTTTGTTTCTTATCTTTGTCTACAGTTGTTTACTGCCCTTGTGATTTTACTACAACAAATAAAAAAATACCAAAAACTGAAATATTAAAGCTCTAAAGAGACAAACAGCATCCATTTAAAGGTCTCTGTCCTGTTTTTCCACAATAAAAGACCCACTTCCGGTGTTATTTCCTTTTTTGAAAGCATTTCTGTAAAATAAATTCTCATTTTTAAGTTTAAAAATCAAACCCATTTGAGGTTTTTTAGGTAAAACTTGAGTTTTTTTGTGGTTCAGTTCAGAATGTTTTCTCTGAGCGTGAGCGTGGATACTGCGCATGCGCGTTGAAATCAGCTGTGAGGGAGGCGGGGCTTCAGTGACGCACACGGAAAAGTTCCCCACGCGTGTTGTGGATCTTTTAGAGTCACGGTGAGTGATTACTCCATTCTTTTAATTACCACACTTTTCCTCTTTTTTTTTCCTGCTTTTGTTCATGAGCTGTTGTTGCCTTTTATTTTACAGCAGAGCCTCAGCTTCACACACACACACACTCACACACACACACACACACGTGTTTCTGTGTGTACACACGTGAGATGTCTGGTCCTGTCTTTATTTCGATGCTTTTTAATCCTTTAGTGTTTGTAAGTGTCATTAAATTCTGAGGTAAAGCTGTTAAACAGGATAAAACTGCAGCTGAGGTTGATCTGTGAAGGAACTTCATTCAGAAAAGTGTCAATTTTTCTTTTCCTCTCATGTTTCAGAGTAAAACACTTGAAAACTTAAAACTTTTCAACCCTGAACACAACATCAGGGGTCGGTCTTTAATTCGGCATAGGTTTGATATATTTTTGTTACCTTTAAAAAGCTGTAGATTTGCACTAAATGAGTAAAACAGTTTGTTACTCTGTGATGTTTTCACTCTGCTCATTTATTTGCAGCCATTGTTACAGGGGTTTAAATGTGAAGGTTTAGATTTAATCAATCAATCAATCAATCTTTATTTATATAGCACCAAATCATAACAAACGTTATCTCAAGACACTTTACAAAACATTAGCAGGTTGATGCCTGTTGATGTTAGAGTATTTAGTTACTTTATTAACAGAGACCCAACATCAAGACAGGATAAAGAATCTTATCTCATCTTGATCCACCATGAGTGAAGCACTTTGCAGCAGCTTTTAGTAAGTTACAGTGGCAAGGAAAAACTTCCCTTTAACGGGCAGAAACCTCGGACAGAACCAGACTCATGTTGGACAGACATCAGAGAGAGAGAAAGAGAGAGAGAGAAGAAAAATTAGAGAACTGTCAAAGCCACAGCAGCAGGAGTCAGGTCGTCCCACATCAGCTGGTAGATCCACAGCAACAATCCAGATGAACCTACAAACAAGCTCAGAGACTCCCAGAGGATCATGGGTATAACTACAATGGTGCATTAAGATAAAAGTTAGACTGACAGATAGAGGAGAAAGAGAAACAGAAGCCTAGTGTGTCAGTTTCCCCCCAACAGTCTCGACCAGGGGTTCCCAAACTTTTCAGCCCCCCAAACAAAGGTGGCAGAGACTAGTGACCCCCACTATCCCCAGAGGTGACTGAAGCATAAGAAAACGTGCACGTAGGACACATGCACTAATAAGCGTATCCAAACATGGGCATTATGACAACACAGAAAAGAACAACAGCCTGAAAACCATGTTATGATTTTACATGTAACAGTTTAATATGAAATTAAAGCAGAATATGTCAAAGTTATTTCTCTGTAATTTGTAAACGAACATTGTTACAGTCGTGTCCAAACTCAATTTTAGTTCAATACTTTCATTTCCACATTAGAACAAGAATAATTCAGTTCAAGTAATTATCATAAACTGTAGCTCTGTGTTAACGTGAACATTGTTGAAGTGTAAGTTAACTTTTTGGGATATATGTTTCAGTGTTTATCTCACCCATTGAAATGGATGGGCACTATGCATGGAGCACAGCAAGTTCATTCTGGGTTTAATTTTGGAGACGGACACTCAGAGATCATCCTCCACGTTCACACAAGATATATATTTATTTTTAATAAATGTCAAGGCCAAGAAAGTCTTTTCACACAGGTATGTTGAGCCAAACAGCGTTAGTACCTTAGTTGTGGTCTGGGATAGCTGTGGATATTCCCTCTAAACTGAAATCATCTCGCGACCCCCCTGGGGGTCCCGACCCCCACTTTGGGAACCCCTGATCTAGACGGGTAATATGGAACTATAAGCTGTCTAAGATAGGACGACCCAATGTTATTTAGAGCTTTATAGGTCAGGAGGAGAATTTTAAATTCTATTCTAGATTTTACAGGTAACCAGTGTAGAGAAGCCAATACTGGAGAAATGTGTTCCCTCCTCCTGGTTCCAGTCAATACCCGAGCTGCATCGTTGTGAACTAACTGAAGGGTCCTAATAGACTTTTTAGAGCAGCCTGATAAAAGAGAGTTACAGTAATCTAACCTAGAGGTGTTTGTTAAATGGGCTCAACACCAAAGTTTTAGTCCCTCTCACCTGTGTGTGTGTTTGTCAGGTGTGTTACGATGTCAGAAGAAGACGAGCAGCTGTGTCTGAACATCAGCAGCAGTTTCCCCTCCTCCTCCTCTTCATCATCGTCACGGAGGAAAAAACCTCTGACTGCTCAGCAGAGATGGGCTCTGGTGAGTTTCACCTGTTTTTTCTGATGTCTACTTCTCAAAAACAACCGTCAGCGTGTTACAAAGTGGAGTTTGTGTTTCCAGAAGAAGCAGCGAGCGGGGAAGAGGAGGTTCACCCCCTCAGAAGAGGAGCAGACGAGGAGCGGCCCCGTCAAACAGAGGAAACTGCAGCTCAGTAACACCACAGAAGAAGAAGAGAAAGAGGAGGAGGAGGATGCAGGCGCACAGGTAAACTCTCCTCACACCTGGTTATTTGATATGTAACGAGAGGAAGTTTCTCACTCAACATCTCTGCGTGTTTCAGCCTCCACCCACGGAGCAGGACGAGAGAGCGACACCACAGAAGAAGAAGAAAGAGAGGGAGAAGAAGAAGAAGGATGGATTGAAGGAGACAGGGAGGAGCGGCATAAAGACGTCGTNGACATTTGTGACCAAGTGGAAAAGTTTGTAGATTTCTCTGAAATACTGATAAAAAAGGTTTTTTCACTTCATTGGTGACTGGAACAATTTCCATGTCAGGTGGAACAACCAATGTAATAATGTGAAATGTTATTTTAACATCAAATTATTTATCTTATTCACAAATAAAAGAAATGAAACACACACAATGAAAATGTATGAGTCACTACAGACACTTGAGAGATACTTGCCAATAATTTCACACAGAAAAAATAACAGGAACATATAAATATATTTTCATATATTTGGTTGCTCCACCTGACATTTTTGGGTGCTCAAATTAAAAATACAAAAAAATAATGAACCTAAAAACTTTGAAATGTTGGTCAACTACTGAAATCTGTTAGAAAACATAATTCTTCTCTCAGAAATATGTTTCTATCCATTTTCAAAGAACTTTTTAAAAATACGTTTTTAGACCCTCTTTTTGTCATTGACCCNAATGTTATTTTAACATCAAATTATTTATCTTATTCACAAATAAAAGAAATGAAACACACAAAATGAAAATGTATGAGTCACTACAGACACTTGAGAGATACTTGCCAATAATTTCACACAGAAAAAATAACAGGAACATATAAATATATTTTCATATATTTGGTTGCTCCACCTGACATTTTTGGGTGCTCAAATTAAAAATACAAAAAAATAATGAACCTAAAAACTTTGAAATGTTGGTCAACTACTGAAATCTGTTAGAAAACATAATTCTTCTCTCAGAAATATGTTTCTATCCATTTTCAAAGAACTTTTTAAAAATACGTTTTTAGACCCTCTTTTTGTCATTGACCCTTCTCCTCCAGACCTGCTGTCGCTCAAGTCAAAGAGAAGATTTTCACCAGTGACTCATTTTCAGACCTGGACCTTCACCCACACCTGGTAACACACACACACACACACACACACACACACACACACACACTCTCCTCTCTGTGCTCAGTTATAATCCTAATTGTCTGATTTATGGCGCCTGTCCTCCAGGTGGCGACGCTGAACAAAGTCCTGAATGTTTCCACGGTGACCAGGTGAGTTTACACACACTGACCCTCATGTACCAGTTGGTTTACGGCAAATAAGCAAAATTAAATCAGTGGAATTTTCCTTATCTAAAGCAGTGGTACCCAACCTGTGGGTCGTGGCCCCCTGGTGGGCCACAGAGGTGATGCGAGTGGGCCGCCAAATCATTTCTAGCCAAATCATAGCTAGTTAAAATAAAATCAATCTGTCAAGTCTCAGGCTCATGCACATTCTTGCTCATTCTCTCTGTTGCACATTTTCATTGCACTATTTGACTTAAATGTGCATAAATTTTGTTTTTCTTTGTAATTTGTAGTTACTTGATATCTTTTTTTTTTCAATATATTTGATACTTAATGTTTATTCTTACTTCTTTTTGTACAAAGAGAGCACAGTTACAGGCGATTCTGATTCTGATTTCTGAAATAGTCTGAATTTTGGTGGAGGGTTATTACAAAGAGAAACAAATATACAGAATAATGTTTAAAATGTTAAAACTCAGTTGTGTTTTTAAGGATATCAAACATGTTCAAATGTTTGACTCAAGATTTTGTCTGGTGTTCATTCTTTATTTTTCCTTGCTATTTAGGATCAGTAAGACCTAATAAGTATAGAAATTAAATTTGGTCCTTGTAAAATGGATAAGTTGTTTTCAATCAAATAGTTTTGACTTAATTTGTCCTTTCAGTTTTGAGAAATATTGTGTGATTTAAATATACATCATCTCGAGTTTTTCCTTCGTCAACTGCAGAATATCACAATATATCGCAATATTATGATATCTTGATACTATTGTAACGTGATGCGTATTACATCTCGAGGTTCTCACCCTTAGATCACAGCTCCTAAAAGTGTCTCATGAAGTTTGTGTTTGTGTTTGTTCAGTGTTCAGAAACAGACGATCCCAGTTCTTCTGTCAGGACGAGACGCTGTCGTCCGATCTCAGACGGGATCAGGTGAGACTCACATGACGCTGATGGAAAAATCCTTCATGATTAATGTTGAGTTGTCACTAAAAATAAACCACGTTATCGTCATTATTTCCTGACCCTGTCTCTGCAGGAAAGACCCTGTCGTACGCCGTCCCCGTGGTCCAGAGTCTGCAGGCGTTTCAGCCAAAGATCAGCAGGTCTGACGGTCCCATGGCCCTCGTCATCGTCCCCACCAGAGAGGTTTGATCTGTTGTTGTTGTTGTTGTTGTTGTTGTTACCATTGACTGTATATAGAATGGACAGCGTGGCTCCGCCTGTCACCGTTCTACGTTTTTGAAGCCAAAAAACCCCGTTTCTCTAGCCGCCATTGTGCAGCCAGAGTCTGCGCAGTAGAGAATTTCCAGTGGAGTCAAGTAAAAAAGAGAAATAAAAATATTTATTTCTTCTTCTTCAGAAGGTTTAGTCTCCTTTTGGCTCTTTCCCGAAGTTTCTTATATCCCCGATAAAAACTACTCATGAACGGCAGCTGTCAACTATCGTAAAACAAAACTTATATCGCGGTTTTTAACGTCCAATAACTAATGAGAAACTAACTTCTCAGAAAAAAAAAAACACCTGAACACCATGCAGCCAGATGACATCGTCATACCACCTTAGAGTAAAGATGAGAGAAACGTTTCTACGAGGTATCGTAATTTTTTAAAGTTTTCCCGGCTCATATCTGGAATACATGGGGAGGCGGGGCTTATGACCTATACTGCAGCCAGACACCAGGGGGCGGGGCTTATGACCTATACTGCAGCCAGACACCAGGGGGCGGGGCTTATGACCTATACTGCAGCCAGACACCAGGGGGCGGAGCATCTGCTGGAGGCTTCAGTTTTAGCCGAACGTCGTTACGTCCACTCATTATACAGACTATGGTTGTTACTGATTCTATTCTCAAATGTTTGTTTCTTCATCCTTCAGCTCGCTCAGCAGACGTTTCAGACTTTCCAGAAGCTTCTGAAGGTAAAACTGAATAAAATCAGAGTTCAGGACTTCAGGATTATAAATGTTGGTGTTTTACAGATTTAGAATCCTCTCTCTCTCTCTCTTTCTCTCTCTCTCTCTCTCTCTCTCTCTCTGTAGCCGTTTACCTGGATCGTCCCCGGCGTCCTGATGGGAGGAGAGAAGAGGAAAGCGGAGAAAGCGAGGTACTGACCCCTGAACTCACCTCCTTCCTTTCTGCTTATCTCCTTCAGGGCTCCTCTTGTTTCCTCTTTTGGTCTTTTCATCCTTTCCTAAGCGCTCTCTGGCCTCCCCCTCTCTTCTCTGACCTCCTGTTTTCCTCCTTATCCATTTCTCTGGCCTCTTCGTCACCCTAATTTTTATGCTGATCTGTTTCTTCCTCTTCATTCTCTTCACCCTCCCTCCCTTGTCCTCTTCATCCTCCCCGTCCTCCTCTTCTCTGGCCTCCTCATCCTCTTCTTTATGCCCTATATCTTTTTCTTTAGCCTCTTCCTCCTCTACCCTTTCTTCTCTGGCCTCTTCTCCCTCCTCCCCTCTTCACCTTTTTACCCTCCTTCTTCCTCCTTATCCTCCTTTCTTCCTGTCCTCAGCTTCTCTGGCCTCTTCTTTTCCTCGTCCCATCTCTGACCTTTTCTTCCTTCTCCTTTCTCTCCTCCTCCTCCTCTTTTTTGTTCACTTCTTCCCCCTCATTGTCATTTTTTTCTTGTTCTTTTTGTCTGTTTCCTCTTGTTCTCTGTCCTCCCTCCTTTTCTCCTTCTTCTGCTTCTTCCTCCACTGTTCTCCCTTTTGTATTTTCTTTGTTTTCCTCCTTTAGTTTTTTGTTGTCTGTTTCTTCTGCTTCCTCTTCTCTGGCCTCTTTTTCCTCATCCTCTTCTTTTTGCTCTGTATCTTCTTCTCTGGCCTCGTCTTCCTCCTCTCCTTTTTACCTTTCTTTTTCCTTCTCATCTGTCTCTTCTTTGTCCTCTTCTTCCTCCTCATCCTCCACTCCCTTGTCCTCTCTCCTTTCTTCTGTCCTCCGCTTCTCTGGCCTCTTCTTTCTCCTCCTTTCTCTCCTCCACCTCCTCTTTTAGTTCATTTCTTCCCCCTCATTTTCATCTTTGTCGTCTTCTTTTTGTCTTTTTCCCCTCGTTTTTTGGCCTCTTCTTCCCCATCACCCTCTTCTTTTCGCCTGGTCATCTTCTTTTCTGGCCTCTTTCTCCCCCTAGATCTCCTCTTCTCTGGCCTCATCTTCTTCCTCTTCTTTTTACCTTTCTTTTTCCTTCTCATCTGTCTCTTCTTTGTCCTCTTCTTCCTCCTCATCCTCCACTCCCTTGTCCTCTCTCCTTTCTTCTCTCCCCGCTTCTCTGGCCTCTTCTTTCTCCTCCTTTGTCTCCTCCACCTCCTCTTTTTTGTTCACGTCTTCCTCCTCATTTTCATAGTTGTCCTCTTCTTTATCTCTTTTTCCCCTCGTTCTTTGGTCTCTTCTTCCCCATCACCCTCTTCTTTTCGCCTGGTGTCTTCCTCTCTGGCCTCTGTCTCCTCCTCTTCTCCGGTGTATTTCTCCTCATCTCCTTTTTGCCCTTCTTCGTCCTTCTCATCCCTCTCTTCTATGTCTTCTTCTTCTTCATCTTCCACTTCTTTGTCCTCTGTCCTTCCTGTCCTTCACTTCTCTGGCCTCTTCTTTCTCCTCCTTTCTCTCCTCCACCTCCTCTTTTTTGTTCACTTCTTCCCCCTCATTTTCATCTTTGTCCTTTTCTTTTTGTCTTTTTCCTCATCATACTCTTCTCTGTCATCCTGTCCATCATTTCCAGACTTTTTCTTTTTCCTCGTTCTTCATCATCCTTCCTTATCTCCTTCTTCTTCTTCTTCCTCTGCTGTTCTCCCCTGTATGTCCTCTTTGTTTTCCTCCTTAAGTTCTTTGTTGTCTTTTTCTTCCGCCTCCTCCACTTCTCTGGCCTCTTCTCTGGCCTCTTCCTCTTCTCTGGTGTTTATAATTTTTTTTTTTTTTACCTTGTCCTGTTCAGCATCACGACAACAGAATTGTGGTCCGGCTGCCGTATTTTGCAGAACACATTTTACTTTGCCAAGAGGGGCCGTTTGTGTAAAAGGCTCCCCTTGAGATTTAAATGTTATTTTTATTAGTGTTTTGTAATTTATTTTTTCTGTACATTGCCAAGGTTAAAGGTTACTGCCTGAACGGACTAGGGTGAAAATAGATGAGGGATAGTGACAGAGGGAAAGACCATAGAGAGAGAAGGAGATCAACAGAGAGGAAGAGATAAACAATAAAACAACAGAAGAGAACAACCACAACAACTGGACGAGTGAACACAGACAGGGGATCCAAAACCAGCAGCTGATCCTGCAAGAGAAAAAAAAAAAAAAAAAAACAAGGGGAGAAAAAGAGAGACAGCAGACAAAAAAAATAAATAAATAAATAAAATAAAATAATTAATATTTCTCTTAATCAGACTGATTCACTGTCTGTGGTTTTGTCTCCAGGTTGCGTAAAGGCATCAACATCCTGGTCTCTACTCCAGGTCGTCTGGTGGATCATATCAAAAACACGCTGAGCATCGCCTTCAGCGCCGTTCGCTGGCTGATCCTGGACGAGGCCGACCGGTAACTTTCAGTTTAACATCATAGATCGTGTTTCTCTGTTTGTCTTTGTTGTTTTTCACGATTTGAGCCTGTGAGACGCAGGTTGAAGTTAAAATCTTTGAGGACCGAGAGTAGAGCCTTGAGGAATTCCTTTTTTTTAAACTCCTGTGTTTGTTTGTCTTCAGGACTTTGGACCTGGGCTTTGAGAAGGATCTGACCGTCATATTGAACAGTCTGAACTCGACAGGACCGAGCAGACAGAACGTGCTGCTGTCCGCTACGCTCACTAACGGTGAGTCCGGGAACAAACGTTTAAACTGACGTAGACGTTGATCTGAGCGTCAGTCACGTCAAAGCTGCTTCTGTCTTTCAGGCGTGACTCGACTGGCCGACGTTTGTCTGAATGATCCGGTCAGCATCCACGTTTCTGGCTCCGCCTCCTCTGACCTCACAGTCCCTACGTCTGACCTCAGCACAGCCAGCCAATCAGAGAGCTTCGCTGTTCCAGAGGCTCTGAAGCAGTTTGTGGTAGTTGTTCCCAGTAAGATCAGACTGGTGTGTCTGGCTGCTTTCATACTGGACAAATGCAAGGTACATGTTTTACTTTACGTTCTCATGTTCTTTACGTAAAAGTATAAAACTGAACATAAATGAGGAAACAAAAAAGACACTTTTATACGTTCAGGTACAGAAACTTAAAGTTTAGTTTTACCAAAGTTTAATGGAGGGTAATTACAAAGAGATACAAATTTACAGAATAGTGTTCGAAATGTTAAAACTCAGTTATGTTTTTAAGGATATTAAACATGTTCATACGTTTAACCTCGTAAGGCCTGAGCTTTTCTCTGGTGTTAATTTTTTTATTCTTCCTTGCTATTTAGGATCAGTCAGAGTTAATAACTATAAAAACTAAATTTGGTCCTGGTAAAGGAAGTTATCTTTTTAGTGTTATTAGTTAGCTACTAGTTCTTAATTAAAAATCTTGTTCATAACTTCACTTTTTTTCTCAATGAAATGGGTGCAAAGTTGTAATATCACCAAAAGATGACGTGGGAAGTGTCTTTGAATATGGCAAATAGATTTAAGCTTTAAAAAATGAAGTTTCATGGGTCTGAGAGGCAGAAATGTGATGTACGCATATATGGACGCCAGATCTTAAGAGGTTAAGGAGGTGGTTGGTACACGTTTCATAAATCACACGTGAACTTTGCAGAAAGATCGTTTTTACACCACAATCTGAGCCAATTCCCATGTAAGATCGATCAATGAGGGACAAGAGGAGGAATCGCTACGATCAAATCACAGTGGGGATGTGAAAAAATACCTTTTCAGCAATAAATCTCAATATTTCCACCTCTGATATGATATTGATGTTTCAAATCTTAATATCCAAATAAAAAAAAAACTCATATTTTAGCCGAGTTCGAGGTAAAAAACAGTTTTCAGTGACATGGGCGCTTAGGCAATATGTGTGCACTCTGTTTTTTTCATTCAGTCTTTCAGTTCAGACAGTAACAAGAGAAATATGTGACTTTTTTTATGTAAAAGTATAAAACTGTACATAAATGAGGAAATGAAAAAGACACTTTTATACGTTCAGGTACAGAAACTTAAAGTTCTCTAAACTGGAGCAGGTTTTATTTTATTTCTGTCTTGTCCTGGAGGAAAAGAGTCTTTACAAGCTGAACTCACCCTGACGGAGTTTGTTGTTCAATAAAAAGTCTGAAATCAGTTTCAAAGTTACCATAAAAGTGTTTTTTTTTTGTTTTTTTTTTGAACAATGTTTTTATTAGTTTTCAACAGACATGAACATGAATACAAAAACTAAAAACAATGGTATAGACAATAATGCAGAAAGAAAATAATAGCAAAACATATTTAAATAAAATAATAAAAAATGTTTGTAGGACCGTTGAGCGTGACATTTTTTTTNGGTTGCACCACCTGACATTTTGGGGGTTTGAGGAACCAAAACACAAAAAAACATGTTATATTTTAATAGTTTAAAGATGTGTTCAAATAACACAGGTTTCATAGAATAAAGAAATACATGTGATGAAATACTCAATTCATGATGGAAGGAAATATTGCACTCGGACACAAAAAAAGGGGACGTCACGTCATTGACCCAAAGTTGATCTTTGAAATGTTGGTCAACTACTGAAATCTGTTTGAAATATGTTTTTATCCATGTTTTTATCCTCTTTTTGTCAATGACCCCTTTAAAAACACTTCAATCTGTTAACTGTTTTTTTTTTTAAATGCATGTGTATGTTAAAAATATAAAAATGTTTGAACAATGACCAAATATTTCTCCTGATTTCCTGTCTCTGACCTTGTGGGCGGGGCTTGTTGTGTTGCAGCCTATCAGAGATGAAGCTGCTGGACATCCTCTCCTGTCTGATGCTGGACGACTCGTATAAGGGGCGGGGCAAATACCACAGCAAGGTAAAGACCAGAAAGGGTTTTGTGGAGTTATAAATAAATAAATAGATGAAAATGGAGGATGGTTAAAGCTTTCAGGGAGCGTTCAGTCGCCGCGGTGACTCTGATGTGTCGTCTGATTGGTCGTGTGATGTTTGAGGGTCAGGATCTGCTCCGTGTTGCTGACAGTCTGAACCGCAGAGACTCAGGCTGTGAAACCACCTGCTGTTCCTCTGATGATGAGAAGGTTTATTTCTGCTCCCGTGTTTCTGCGGCGTTAAAAGAGTGGTAGTGATGGCGTGAGCTGCGGGGGGGAAGCGGCGCTGAGCGATGGGTTGAGACAGGACGATTGAAGCGGGTGAGGAAGAAACTTCTGCTTCAGGTTTCAGTTTGTGTCTGTGATGATCTGATGTTTGCGTCACGTCAGTTTGCATCTCATCCTCCGACGCCGTGACATCATCACAGGGTTTGAATTAACCTTTATTTAAACGCCTCCATCTGTTGAACATTAAACATAAACACAAACCGCTGTAAAAAAAAAAAAAAACTTTAGATCCTCAGAGACTTGGTTTTGGATCCTGGAGGAAAAAAAAAAATTAAAGTCTGATTTTCAGTTTTTTCTCTGAATGAATTCTTAACAATCACTGTAAAAAAAAAAAAATCAGATTTAAAGCTTCTGAAGATGATTTGTCAACCTTTCTCTTCTGTTTCGAGTGTTTCCGGGTCAATGAGGTGACGTCCCCTTTTTTGTGTCCGAGTGCAATATTTCCTTCCTAGTACTTAACTCATAAAGTAGTGTACATAAAGAAATAAGATACTTTGGACACAATAAACTTGTGTAGAAATTTGATAATTTAATATTGTACAAAAAAACACAAAACCAAGGAGTTTGGGGGTTTTACAGTCCACCACGTTGGCAGGACTGTTCATAGGTGTCATTAATTTGAGATTTTTTTGAATGTCAGTTATTGTACATGGAAATTAAAAATACAGTGGCATTATTTTATGCTTGAACCTTATTAAATAAAACATTCTTTGCAAATAAAAAGAATTTTAAAGCTGTTGAGAAATTTAAAAAACTTTTGTCCCGTAATTTTCACCTTGTCAAATGTCAGGGTGGTGCAACCGTAACATTAGACTTTTATTTTAAAGTGAAGAGAATAAAACAGGAAACAGGAAACTGCATCAGCCAGAGGAGCCCAAATGACATTTGTGACCAAGTGGAAAAGTTTGTAGATTTCTCTGAAATACTGATAAAAAAAGGTTTTTTCACTTCATTGGTGACTGGAACAATTTCCATGTCAGGTGGTACAACCAATGTAATAATGTGAAATGTTATTTTAACATCAAATTATTTATCTTATTCACAAATAAAAGAAATGAAACACACAAAATGAAAATGTATGAGTCACTACAGACACTTGAGAGATACTTGCCAATAATTTCACACAGAAAAAATAACAGGAACATATAAATATATTTTCATATATTTGGTTGCNGTAACACTAATGCAGTTTATAGCCCTTGGACCTATAATCATTTGTAATAACTGCAGAGGACGTCTGTTAACCCTGTTTTGTGCGTTAAATTTGGGACTTTTCAAAACCGAAATTCCAAATCTTTTCTCGAAAATTCAGAGGTTTCTTTCTGGGGAATTTATTGATTCAATATTTATTAAGTTGTCCTAATATAACTTAATATGAATGAATTATAAAATAGAGTATAAAAAAAAGTATCAGCTTTTCCTCACTCTTGCATTCCTCAAACTGGAAACCAGTGTCGCAAACAATGACTGTATATAGAATGGACAGCGTGGCTCCGCCTGTCACCGTTCTACGTTTTTGAAGCCAAAAAACCCCGTTTCTCTAGCCGCCATTGTGCAGCCAGAGTCTGCGCAGTAGAGAATTTCCGGTGGAGCCAAGTAAAAAAGAGAAATAAAAATATTTATTTCTTCTTCTTCAGAAGGTTTAGTCTCCTTTTGGCTCTTTCCCGAAGTTTCTTATATCCCCGATAAAAACTACTCACGAACGGCAGCTGTCAACTATCGTAAAACGAAACTTATATAGCGGTTTTTAACGTCCAATAACCAATGAGAAACCAACTTCTCAGGAAAAAAAACACCTGAACACCATGCAACCAAATGACATCATCATACTACCTTAGTGTAAGGATGAGAGAAATGTTTCTACCAGGTATCGTAATTTTTTAAAGTTTTCCCGGCTCATATCTGGAATACATGGGGAGGCGGGGCTTATGACCTATACTGCAGCCAGACACCAGGGGGCGGGGCTTATGACCTATACTGCAGCCAGACACCAGGGGGCGGGGCTTATGACCTATACTGCAGCCAGACACCAGGGGGCGGGGCTTATGACCTATACTGCAGCCAGACACCAGGGGGCGGGGCATCTGCTGGAAGCCTCAGTTTGAGCCGAACGTCGTTACGTCCACTCATTATACAGTCTATGGGCTGGACGATTCACAAAGTTAATCTAATTCCAATTATTATTTCCTATGTTGTAACAGTGTGTTTTGTGCGTTTATTTCCAGGTTCCTGTCTTTTATGTCTTTAAACAAACTCATTGTAGAACATGAACAGTTACATTAATTACAGCACAACAACAACAACCCACTACCACGACAACTGGGACTGATTTTTACACATTTAAACACTTTTACCTTCTTTTTTACCACTTTTTGAAACCGTCTCACCATTTTCACGGTTCACTCCCAATTTTCTTGCCAATTTTTGTTGTTTCTGCCCATTTTTGCCACTTTTGGACGATTTTTTGCAAAAAACGGACTATTTTCAAAGCTTAACCGAAGCTCACTTGCCACTTTTTTTTGCAAATTTGGCCATTATTTTACCACTTTTCACTGTTTTCGCCACTTTTTCCACCATTTTTGCTACTTTTTCAAATTTTAGTTTTCTCCCTAATTTTTTCTTGCTAATTGTTTTGTTTGTTTTTGTCCATTTTAACCACTTTTCCCTTCTTTTCACAAGTTTGGATATATATTTTGATACCTTTCACTTTTTTCCAAGTTAAACCCAACTTTCTTGACAATTTTTGTTGTTTATGCCCATTTTTGACACTTTTCACAATTTTTGCCACTTTTGGACGATTTTTTAAACGAACTGTTTCCCAACGTTCTTGCCATTTTTTGGATTTGGTCATTTTTTCCAATTTTCATCACTTTTATCACAATTTTTGCTACTTTCTGAGCTTTTTAAATTTTCGTCTAAAATGTCCTTGCTAATTTTTGTTGCCTTTAGTCCATTTTAGTCACTTTTCACCTTTTTTTTTGCCACTTTAGGACCATTTTTTGAGTATTTCCAGGTTTTATCCCAATTCAGATGCCAATTTTTGTTGCTTTTTTGCCATTTTTACCTCCTCAAACTAAGTTTTATTGCTACTCTTTGCTGATTTTGCCTCTTTTTTATTATAGTTCCTTTTGTAAAGGTAGTTTTTAACAGTTTGTCTCTTTGGTTGAGTAACTCTGGTGTAGAACAGGAAAGTGTATCTGATATTTTGACACATTTCAGGTTAAATAAAAATTTCACTGTTTGTGATTAGAATATTGCAACATATTACAATTTAATCAAATTTGCATTTAATTTCCCTATTCAACGCCGTCTCCTCCACTCTGAGTTCTGACGTAATAATAATAATGATAATAATAATAACACACACTTCTGTGTGTCTGACACGTGTGTGTGCTCATTAACACACACCCCCTGCTGAGGCGTCTGACAGTAAGACACACATTAAAACACACACACACACACTCACACTCCTGTAAATAATTAAAGAGACTGATCCCTGCAGTCACACTCATGTTTACTCTGAGTGTGTGTATGTGTGTGTGTGTGTGTGTTTGTTTGTTGTTTGCAGCTGCTCCTCACAGTTGGCATGTCTGGACCTGGTCTTACACACTCACACACACACACACACACATTCACAGCTTGTGTCGTGTGCACACGCTCAGCAGAGACATAATTACAGGTGTGTGTTCAGTCTCCCATGATCCTTTGGGTGCTGGTCAGTGGTGTGACGGTGCGTTCGGGTGATGCCGCTCAGGTTTTTCTTCTTCAGTGAAAAGCTTTTTTATCGTTTCTCTGAATAAACATCTGAAACTTGGTCCTCAGGTTTTCTGTGAGTCAGAGGGAGCTCAGCCTCGTTCGCTCGGAGTTTTCCAGCGGGATGGACGGAGCAGAGAGCAGGAAGAAGAAGAAGAGGCAGAAGAAATTAGAAGAGGAGGAGAAATGAGGAGGAGACTGACAGACGAGCAGAAACTGTGAAATGTTATAAAATAAAAAAAAGGTGAAATCTGAGATAAAGACGCCGCCAGGACGTGAAAATAAAGTTTGAGCGAAACTTCTGTCAGTGTGAAAACATTTGAAGTTTCAGAACCGTTTGTGACCAGAGCAGAAAAAACACAAATGTTTTTGAAAAACAGAAATCACAAAGTTGTATTAGGGTCAATGACAAAAAGAGGGTGTAAAAACTTATTTTTAAAAAGTTCTTTGAAAATGGATAAAAACATATTTCTGAGAGAAGAATTATGTTTTCTGACAGATTTCAGTAGTTGACCAACATTTCAAAGTTTTTAGGTTCATTATTTTTTTGTATTTTTAATTTGAGCACCCAAAAATGTCAGGTGGCGCAACCAAATATATGAAAATATATTTATATGTTCCTGTTATTTTTTCTGTGTGAAATTATTGGCAAGTATCTCTCAAGTGTCTGTAGTGACTCATACATTTTCATTTTGTGTGTTTCATTTCTTTTATTTGTGAATAAGATAAATAATTTGATGTTAAAATAACATTTCACATTATTACATTGGTTGTACCANACATTTCTCAACAGCTTTAAAATTCTTTTTATTTGCAAAGAATGTTTCATTTAAAAAGGTTCAAGCATAAAATAATGCCACTGTATTTTTAATTTCCATTTACAATAACTGACATTCAATTTTTAGAGTTTAATTACTGTGGATACTTGTCAGGACGGTTGCACCACCTGACATTTTGGGGGTTTGAGGAACCAAAACACAAAAAAACATGTTATATTTTAATAGTTTAAAGATGTGTTCAAATAACACAGGTTTCATAGAATAAAGAAATACATGTGATGAAATACTCAATTCATGATGGAAGGTGAAGCTCGTTATTTTCTGAAACTAAAGAACTGATGTTCAAAAGTCTTTAAGGGAGAAAAAAGTTAGGAAGAAGTTTAAGATCTTTGTCTGTCAAACCTTCAAGTTTTCTTTTTCTCTTCCTTTTTCTTCATTCATTCTTTGAGCTTTTTAGTCTTTCTATGTTCATGCTTTTTCTATATTTTAAATTTTCTGTCTTCCTTTTGAACTCTCTTTTTTTAAACCTATCAATTGTTTTCTCTTTTGTTCCCTCTGTTATTTACTCTTTTTCTTTCCTTTCATGAATTTTTCCTTCATGCTTTTATAATTCCCTCCTTTTCTTTCATTGCTTTTCTTCTTTTTGTCATTTTTTTCCTTTGCATTTTGTTTTCTCTTCTTTTCTGTCTTCTCTTCTCTTTTATCTTTTCTCACATCTTTCTTTTTCCTTTCTCTATAATTTCTCCTTTCTTTCCTTTTTTGGTTGTGTCAGTTTTTTCCTGTGTTTCTTTCTTTAATAACTTTCTTTCATCAATTTGCAATTCTTTCTATTCATCCTTTCATTTCCTTGTTTTTCTGAACTTAGAATTTTCTTTCTCCCCTTTCCTTTTCCACACCTCTTGTTCTTTTGTCTTTTTTTTGTCATTCTTTACCATTCAATTGTTCTTTTTCTTTTTTCTTCCTACTTCAATATCCCTTCATTTTTCTTTCTTTTTCCTTGTTTTTTTCATATTAAAAAACAAAGCTGTAAATTCACAAGTATAAAATCGTGATGTCAGGAGTTTAGTTATTTCAGAGGAATAAACATTTTTTAGGAAAAAGTCAGAATCGACACAATAAAAGTAAAGTTTTTATGTGAGTGAAGGGATTTATGACAAATAGTTTTAAGAGAGAAATGAAAACATTGAGGTTAAAATTTCAAAATACAGGTCAAAATACAGACTGTTTATCTTAAAACTTCAACATTTTATCTTAGAATTTTGACTTTTGATGTCATTATATAGACATTTCTTTCATATATCTCATGATTTAGATATTTTATCTCATAATTTTGACTCGTCATCTTATAAAAATTTGACTTTTAATCTCAAAATTTTGACTTTATCAAAACCAGAATCAACGAGCAGTTTCAGAATCAACCAGTTTCTTGATAAGAATTATGTCAAAATACAAGAAATGGAACAACTGTTTTTGACCTTGTTGGTAGATTTATTTTTGATTTTCGAGAAACTCAGGCGTCATTTTAGTCTTGTAACATCTTGAAATCAGAGGTTTTCTTGGTCTCGTCTGCTGAACGTGGCTCATATTGAGTCTAAAATAAGATTTTTATTAGATTTGAATAAGACAGAAACACTTTTTTACAGGGATTAGATTTGTTTTCGAGGGTGAAGCTGCAGAGTTTCATGTCCTTTTCGTTCTTTCTCAGAATAACTGAACCTTTCTGTCCCCTGTGGACTCTGATCTCAGAAATATTTCCACTTTAAAGGGCGCTGCAGTCAAAAAGCATCAAAAATAAATAAAAAAAAGTGTAAATAATTAAATAAATGTGAGATGTGGAAGTTTGAAAGTGGAGGTTCGAGGAATAAAAGCCTGTTTTGTTTGTGCCGCTCTTACTCCGAGTGTTTCTGGTCACTCTGATGTGTAATCGCTGCCTTTTAACTGCATCAATATTTCACCTGCTGCTCAATATTTCATCAGCTGATTGCTTTTATTCTGAATTAAACGCTCAGACGGAGGATTGAAGTGAGGACGACGGACTGTGGACCAACACAAACGACTCCATGTGATCAGACGTTTATCTCTGACGAACAAACTGTTGTCAGATATTTACCTTTAACCTAAAGAAAATCAACAAGAGCAGGAAGTTTACGAATCGTTTTCATCTTTATTTCAAAGTAAAAAACCTGAAACAGAACAGCAGCAGACATTCAAACATTCAGGAGCTTTCGTTAATTCCTCTGTCTGATTCGTAAACTGAAGTTAAAAATTGGAAATAATCACTGAGCGTTTTAAAGCTACAGGTTGTGACGTTTCTGGGTTTGCTGTTTTTCATTTTGGAAACACGAGTGTAACACGTTTGATCACTTCAGGCACGTCATTCATCCACTTCTTGAAACAGTCTTTAAAGAGGGGGTATTGTGCGTTTTTTTTGTCTTTATTTTGTCCCTCTGATGACCCCGTTGTGTCTTTACAGGATGTACAGCCAAAAAAAAAATCCCCGTTTTATAAAAGAATCTGTCTCTTTAAGGCTCCCAGCTCCACAAACCCCCTTCACTCTGATTGGCCGGCGTCTCAGGAAGCCTGGTGTTTGAGGCCCCACACCTCCAACATGTCGAGAGCATTGACTGTATATAGAATGGACAGCGTGCTTCCGCCTGTCACTGTTCTACGTTTTTGAAGCCAAAAAACCCCGTTTCTCTAGCCGCCATCGTGCAGCCAGAGTCTGCGCAGTAGAGAATTTCCGGTGGAGCCAAGTAAAAAAGAGAAATAAAAATATTTATTTCTTCTTCTTCAGAAGGTTTAGTCTCCTTTTGGCTCTTTCCCGAAGTTTCTTATATCCCAGATAAAAACTACTCACGAACGGCAGCTGTCAACTATCGTAAAACTCATAATTGTCACTCCATAATCACAAAAAAATGACTTTATTTTTTCAACTTTTTTATTCCAGAATTTAAACTTCATCTCAAAATTTTGCTTTTTTTCACAATAAAAGTCAGGGTTTTTTTTCTAATCTTACAATTAACTGTTATTGACTTTATTTCATCCTAAAAAGATGAGGTTGACTTTTTAACCTCATAATTCTCACTACAGAGTGACAAAAAATTGACCTGACTATTTCTAAATGTCAACTTTTATTTTAGAATTTTGACTTCTTCGTTGTTTTTGCTACCATTTTAACATTTTTTACAGTAAAAGTCAAAGTTTCATCCAGTTTTAACATGAACTGTTATACATTGTATTTGATATAATAAGAGTAAATGTTTGGTTTTTAAAGTCCTGTTTTGCTGTATTTTTTTTCGTAAAACGAAACTTATGATTGGTGCTTAAAGACTCTCGTGGCAGACAGATCGCTCCTGCACGAAGACTCTTAAAAGACTCTTTAAAGCCAACTATCTTTGCTGTTAACTTCTTTTTGGTTTAAAAAGGACTTTTAACTTCTTTAGGAATCATGAAGGAGCATTTTAGGGCTGTATTTTGTCTTCATTCAGTCTGGTTCTGTGCCGTCGGGTTTAAATGTCATTAAAAACCCGTCGCTGACTTATTCCTTTGCCTCTTGTAAGTGATTTGTTCAGAGTCAGAAGCTGCAGAGACGACATTCTCTGACCAATGAGTGACCGGCAGTCCGTCCACGTCACCTTTTAGTATCAGCTTTACTCGCTTAGAACCAGGGTAGAGTAGGTACTAAAAACTGGCGTCTGCCGCGTAGTACCGCGCTAATGGACGTCAAATGACAAACAGCTTCTGTTAAAAGGCAGAAAACATGACACGGCTTCTTGTTCTGTTTCTGAACCTGAATTTCAGGTTCAGGGACGTTTGTGAAAAAGAAACCAAAGATTTCATGAGCTGGCCTGAAATTTTCTGGAGATTTTCTGGAGTAAAAGTGTGAGAATGTGTCTGATATGAAACATTTCTTTATCATATATATAAAGTATGGAATCATTATTACTTGAGGAAATTACAAAGTGGTGTCCAAAGTTTTTCCTGTTGTGTTCGTGTGCTGTAGAAATCTTCAGTTTCAGAAATCCGCCTTTCCTCGGGTTTTCATGCGTCTGTCCGATCTTTCGCCCTCGTTGCCGTGGGTCTGAATAAAGTCACAGGAACTTCTAACAAAGTGTCTGCAGCATGAAAAGTCTCCTCAGCGAGCGTGCGGCTCGGTGTGGGTGAGGATGCGGGGCATTAGGGGCGGAGCCGGATGGTGGTGGGCGTGGTTTCTGTACAGGTACATGTCCAGTGTGGTGGGCGGAGTCGGGGGATACAGGAAGTGAGTGGGCAGGAACATCCGGCCGGCTTCGGCGAAGAACTCCAAACCGACCGCAGACTGACGCTTCCACTTCGTCCTGAAGAAGGAAACAGAAGAAAAGTGACCCTTTTATTTCTATCTACACTGTAAAAATAATCCTGTTGATTTTACGGAAAAAACTGGCAAACTTTGTCAAATAAACTGTAAAAGAAGAAACCATCAATTTTACATTTCAAAACTGGTGACATCAGCTATTTATTACTGAATTAAAATAATTGCTAATTTCTGCAATTTAAAAAAATGTAAAAATGGGAGGAAAAAGGCTTCCCCATATTGAGTCCAATTCTTTTTGCCCCATTTTTGAGATTATTTTGTCAAAATTATGAGGAAAAAAGGTCAAACTTCTTCGATAATGTTGATTTTTTTTGTGATAAGTTAAAATTAAAAGGTAAAAACTGATGAGAAAAATCAAAATGTCAACTTTTTATCCTATAACTTTGACTTTTCTTTTTTCTTAATTTTCAATGTATAATCAGAAATGTTGCCTCTATTATTTCAAAAATTCAACTTCTTATTTCTGAATTTTAATTTTTATCTCAAAATTTTGCTGTTTTTTTTTCGGATAAATTTGACTATATAACCTTATTTCTAATAATTTTGACTTCTCATCTCATTATTTGACTTTTGAACCACAATTAACTGTTATTGGCTTTATTCTATTCTAAAATTTTGACTTTTTAACATCATAGTTTTCAAAATGTCAACTTTTATTTTAGAATTTTGACTATCTATTTGTTTTTTTGTTATCATTTTAAAACCTTTTACCATAAAAGTCAAAGTTTCCCCCAGTTTTAACATGAACTGTTATACAAAGCATTTGGTATAATAAATGTAAATGTTTGCTTTTTACAGTCTTTAATTGCTTTGCATTTTCTTTTACTGACTTTTTTATCCTAAAGATTTGACTTTTTAACTCATAATTTTCACTCCATAATCACAAAAAAATTGACTTTATTTTTTCAACTTTTTATTCCAGAATTTAAACTTCATCTCAAAATTTTGCTTTTTTTTCACAATAAAAGTCAGTTTTTTTTTCTAATCTTACAATTAACTGTTATTGACTTTATTTAATTCTCACTACAGAGTGACAAAAAATTGACCTTACTATTTCTAAATGTCAACTTTTATTTTAGAATTTTGACTTCTTCGTTGTTTTTGCTACCATTTTAACATTTTTTACAGTAAAAGTCAAAGTTTCATCCAGTTTTAACATGAACTGTTAAACATTGTATTTGATACAATAAGAGTAAATGTTTGGTTTTTAAAGTCCTGCTTTGCTGTATTTTTTACTAACTCTTTTTATCCTTAAATTTTGACTTTTTATCTCATAGTTTCCACTTTATAATCACAAAAAAATGACTTACATTTTTTCAGAATGTCAGCTTTTTATTCCAAAATTTTGACCTCATCGCAAAAATCTGGCTTTTTTCAAAGTAAAAGTCAAAGTTTTCTCTAATCTTACAATTGTCTGTTATACAATGTATTTGATATAATAAAGGTAAATGTTTGGTTTTTTCAGTCCTGGATTGTTTTGCTGTTTTTTTAACTGATTTTTTTTTTACAGTGTACAAACTGTGCAGTTGAGGATTACCTGCAATAAGGCGTCAAATATAGTTTTAATAACAGTTTTAAAAGAGTAGAGGCCCCAGTATAGAACCCTGAGGGACGCCCTTTCTCCAAATTTCTGCTTAAGACTGATTTATAAAGTTTATAAAGAGAGCCTACAAATGAAGAAACACTCCTTCCAGTTTTTCCTTGAATGTCTTTTTTATAACTGTGGTTGAAGTCATGTTTATGTCAAAACATTTTTAAGAAAGAGATCACCGTAAAAATAAATAATTAAAATAAAAAACCGACTCAGACAGATGTAAAATACTCAAAAATGTGCTATTGAAACCAATAAGATCAATGTTAAGATGAGAAAAAGTTCCTGTCCACAATTACACCATGGAGTCTAACTCAGTTTTTGTTGTTTATTAATTATCACATTGATAGAATAATTTAGTATAGGTGTCAAAAGGTGTATTTTACCTGCAATAAGGCGTCAAATATAGCTTTAATAACAGTTTTAAAAGAGTAGAGGTCCCAGTATAGAACCCTGAGGGACGCCCTTTCTCCAAATTTCTGCCTCAGACTGATTTATAAAGTTTATAAAGAGAAGAAATGCATCTCCCTCTTTCTTCCTTGAGTGTTTTTTTTTATAGCTAAGGTTTAAGTCCATGGCAAAACAGATCTTTACAAAAAGATATCCCTGTAAAAGTAAATTAAAACAAAAACAGACTCAGACGGATGTAAAATACTAAAAAATGTGCCATTAAAACCAATAAAATTAATGTAAAGCTATCTTTTTTTTTTACAGTGTACAAACTGTGCAGTAGAGGATAATAATAATCCTGACCAGCCAATCACAGAGCAGGATTCTTTGCGGTCAGGGAACAATAAAAATAAATCAATAAATAAAAAATCAGCTTCTCCTCCGCTCTTTGAGATTCTGCACTAAAAGCTCCAGATTTGTTTCTGCATTAAATATTGATCATTAATTACGGCACAGGCTGCTGAATTATTGATCAGAGTGTGTGTTTAATATTAATCCAGAGATGTCTCACATGTGTCTGTCTGCACTGATACTGCTCACACACACACACACACACACACACACACACACATGGACAGGTGTACAGGTGTGCAGGTGCGTTCACCTCCTGTTCTGGTACCAGGTCTTGACCTGAGTGTCGCTGAGCTGCAGTGAAGCCGCCAGCTCCATCCGGTCCTGGACACTCAGGTACTTCTGTTTCTGGAAGCTTCTCTCCAGCCTCGACAGCTGCTGGTCGCTGAACGCGGTCCGAGCTTTGCGGGGTTTCTTCAGGCGGCAGGAGGCCGGGTCCGAGCCCCCGCCCACCACACCTGCGTGATACAGGTACATACAGGTAAACAACAGTATATTTATATATATTTATTTTTTAAAAACTTCAGTTCATAGTTTATCATCTGTTTCATGTCACATAAATATTAAAAAAAATTAAAATGAAAAAATAAAATCAAACTCTTTAATAAAACCTCATAAATAGTTAAAGCAGCTTCCAAAAGGCCCATCCCATTTAAAATAAATCTTTTTTTTTTAATCATGAATGCTGTTTTTTTAATCATATATGTCACTCTTCAGATAAATATGACACTTAACTGACTGTGAAATAATCCATAAAAGCATCGCCTCTCCATAATGACACATTATGATTAATAATAAATGAGCAGCTCCCACATTAAAACCATCAAAGACACAAGCCGAGTGAATAAAATACGTCCTTTTAAAGCTGCGTTTACATTACTGCGTTTAGTGCTTTATAGAGGTTTGAATTAAGGATAAATAAATATTTAAGGAGGTGTGAAAAATGTCTGCGAATTTTACCTTTATAGTGATAATAATAATAAAAAAGTGAAACAGCACATTTTTGAGCTGGAAAATATAACTAAGGTTAAAATAATTATTATCAATACGACAAATATTATGACCAAGATAATTTTGGACTCAATAAAATCCAACAGGAGTGTATTCAAAATTCGTATAATTTGATTTTTCGCATTTAAAGAGAAAATTGAGGAAGATTTTTTTAAACTACAACCCAATTAAGGTTTTTGAATCATCAGAATTAATGAAATAAAAATGCTCTTGTTCATTTTAATTATGAATAAATATTTTACCACATTAAAATTGAAGCAGCTTTTGTTTTTTAGTTTCGGATCTGAACAAATATGTCGCTTCTTTTTGTTTACAAGTTGTTGAAACAATTTTAATAACTGAAAACAAACAGAATTTTCTTTGGAATTTTTTTAAAAACAAAATTCAGGAGGATTTAGACTTTAAAAATCTTCTCAAAAGGATATTTTATTTTTTTAAATTGTCTAAATATTACATATGTAATATCCTATTGTGAGTATATTACTTTTTTTTTCATGTCTCTTACCTCTGCACTCACTATCAGAAGATGCGCTGCTGTGACTTTTATCCTGAAAATCTTCTTCCGGTCCCGGTTGAAATGACCCGGGTTCGAGCTCCGGCTGCCCCGGGTTTTCGTAAAGCTGACCCGGGTCAGAGTACACCTGTCCCGGGTCGGAGTAGGGCTGACAGTCCGCTAAAATATCCCGGATCAGGAAAGAGGAGCTGACGCTGCGGGGCTGGTGCAGGTGACCGGACAGTAGAGCAGATTCTATCCGGGGAACATGCTCCCTCCGCGGGGACGGAGGCGCTGAGCAGCCGCTGCTGCTCCCCGGGCTGAGCTCCGGAGGGTCTGACCGGCTGAGGAGCGCGCTGGGCGGCCTGAGGGAGAGCAGGGAGTCGATGTGGAACCTGGAGGCAGAAACCTCCATCGCCTCAGAGACTCAGGTGAGTTTCAGTCAGATGATGAGGAGAAACATCACGGGAGGAAACGAGGATATCCAAGTGTTGGTGAAAAAGAGTCAAACTTTAAATATAAGTTTGATTCTGAGAAGAAGTTTCATGCATTTTTAAAAAAGTGTTAAATTAAGTAAAAACTATCAAGAGGAAATTATTGGTACAGATGGAAAACTGAAGCCAAGAGATCCACAGAGAAAGGTTTACCAGGAGGTTGATATGAAGACATGAATATATTAAACAGCTCCTCCTCCTCCTGATAGACTCTGTGTGTGTGAGTGTGTGTGTGTGTGTGTGTGTGTGTGTGTGTGTGTGTGTGAGAGAGAGAGAGAGAGAGAGAGAGAGAGAGAGCCTACAAATGAAGAAACACTCCTCCAACCTCCTTCCAGTTTTTCCTTGAGTTTTTCTTTTATAGCTAAACAAATATATTATAATATATTTTATATACATGTATTTTTATTCAGTTTTGAAAGAGTAGAGGCCCCAGTATAGAACCCTGAGAGACGCCCTTTCTCCAAATTTCTGCCTCAGACTGATTTATAAAGTTTATAAAGAGAGTCTACAAATCAAGAAACACTCCTTCCAGTTTTTCCTTGAATATCTTTTTTATAACTGTGGTTGAAGTCACCGTAAAAATAAATAATTAAATTAAAAAACCGACTCAGACAGATGTAATATACTAAAAAATGTGCTATTGAAACCAATAAGATCAATGTTAAGATGAGAAAAAGTTCCCGTCCACAATCAAACCATGGAGTCTAACTCAGGTTTTGTTGTTTATTAATTATCACATTGATAGAATAATTTAGCATAGGTGTCAAAGAGGTGTATTTTACCTGCAATAAGGTGTCAAATATAGTTTTAATAACAGTTTTAAAAGAGTAGAGGCCCCAGTATAGAACCCTGAGGGACGCCCTTTCTCCAAATTTCTGTCTAAGACTGATTTATAAAGTTTATAAAGAGAAGAAATGCGTCTCAAGATATCCCTGTAAAAGTAAATTAAAACAAAAACAGACTCAGACGGATGTAAAATACTAAAAAATGTGCCATTAAAACCAATAGAATCAATGTAAAGCTAAAAAGTAGATAGTATCTGAATTCACACCATGCAGAAATTTAGAGTGATTGATGGAATAAACCAACACAGATGGTCAAAAATGTGCATTTTACCTGAAATTATGCATCAAATATATTATTAATCACAGTTTTGAAAGAGTAGATGCCCCAGTATAGAACCCCTTAAAGTCATGTTGATGTCAAAACAGATTTTAAAGAAAGAGATCACAGTAAAACTCGATTCAAAAACAAAAAACAGGCTCAGATAGATATGAAATATTGAAAAATGCATCATTGAAAAACCAATAAAATTGATGTAACGCTACAAAATAGTTAATTTCTGAATTCACACCATGAAAACAATTTAGATAGATTGATAGAACAATCAAACACAGGTGTCAAAATAAGACAATAAGGCGTCAAATATAGTTTTAATAACAGTTTTGAAAGAGTGGAGGCCCCAGTATAGAACCCTGAGGGACGCCCTTTCTCCAAATTTCTGCCTCAGACTCATTTATAAAGTGATGTAGAGAAAATCCTTGTCCCAGATGTGGATGTAAGAACAACAAACAGTGAAGAGAAGCTGATAAAGTTTTATTTCTATATTCGTTGACTCTTTCTCAGGTTAATCCAGACTGTACGTCCCTAAACCCTGAGCTCCTCTCCTGGACACAGAGTCTGAGTGATGAGCCCTAAAAGCTCGGAGTCGAGCCTCCTGGTCCCTGAAAGTGTCCAGAGCAGGAGCGACCTGAGGAGAGGAGGAGAGGTAATCTCTGTTATCACCAGCAGGGGGCGAAAAAGAGCCAATGACGCATTTAAGACTATTTTGTAGCTCAGTTTTGGGTCTCCACCGATATATGAGAGAAATATCTGTCTCCTGGACTGATGAATACCTCTCTCCATCCACAACAGAGAGATTGTTTTTGCACCTGGTTCAATGACAAAAAGAGGGTCTAAAACATATTTTTAAAAAGTTCTTTGAAAATGGATAAAAACATATTTCTGAGTGAAGAATTATGTTTTCTAACAGATTTCAGTAGTTGACCAACATTTCAAAGTTTTTAGGTTCATTATTTTTTAGTATTTTTAATTTGAGCACCCAAAAATGTCAGGTGGCGCAACCAAATATATGAAAATATATTTATATGTTCCTGTTATTTTTTCTGTGTGAAATTATTGGCAAGTATCTCTCAAGTGTCTGTAGTGACTCATACATTTTCATTTTGTGTGTTTCATTTCNTTTTATTTGTGAATAAGATAAATAATTTGATGTTAAAATAACATTTCACATTATTACATTGGTTGTACCACCTGACATGGAAATTGTTCCAGTCACCAATGAAGTGAAAAAACCTTTTTTATCAGTATTTCAGAGAAATCTACAAACTTTTCCACTTGGTCACAAATGTCATTTGGGCTCCTCTGGCTGATGCAGTTTCCTGTTTCCTGTTTTATTCTCTTCACTTTAAAATAAAAATCTAATGTTACGGTTGCACCACCCTGACATTTGACAAGGTGAAAATTACGGGACAAAAGTTTTTTACATTTCTCAACAGCTTTAAAATTCTTTTTATTTGCAAAGAATGTTTTATTTAAAAAGGTTCAAGCATAAAATAATGCCACTGTATTTTTAATTTCCATTTACAATAACTGACATTCAATTTTTAGAGTTTAATTACTGTGGATACTTGTCAGGACGGTNAAAATAACATTTCACATTATTACATTGGTTGTACCACCTGACATGGAAATTGTTCCAGTCACCAATGAAGTGAAAAAACCTTTTTTATCAGTATTTCAGAGAAATCTACAAACTTTTCCACTTGGTCACAAATGTCATTTGGGCTCCTCTGGCTGATGCAGTTTCCTGTTTCCTGTTTTATTCTCTTCACTTTAAAATAAAAATCTAATGTTACGGTTGCACCACCCTGACATTTGACAAGGTGAAAATTACGGGACAAAAGTTTTTTACATTTCTCAACAGCTTTAAAATTCTTTTTATTTGCAAAGAATGTTTTATTTAAAAAGGTTCAAGCATAAAATAATTCCACTGTATTTTTCATTTCCATTTACAATAACTGACATTCAATTTTTAGAGTTTAATTACTGTGGATACTTGTCAGGACGGTTGCACCACCTGACATTTTGGGGGTTTGAGGAACCAAAACACAAAAAAACATGTTATATTTTAATAGTTTAAAGATGTGTTCAAATAACACAGGTTTCATAGAATAAAGAAATACATGTGATGAAATACTCAATTCATGATGGAAGAAAATATTGCACTCGGACACAAAAAAGGGACGTCACCTCATTGACCCGTTATTGACCCGAAATTTAAACCACTAAGTGACTCCTCAGCTGTGGGGTAGAGTTCAATATTTTAAAAACTGAAAGGTTTGTTAAAAAGAAGAAAGAAAAAAAAGAGAATGGTTAGTCCTCACCTATTGCAATAACAAATGTCAACAAAAATGTTTCTATTCCTATTTTCTTGTTGGGGTAGTTAAAGGGTTAAGATACAGGTTGTTAATTGTTTGTTCGAATGTGTGAATTTAAAGTGAAGAAATTGAGATAATTTGGTGGATTTTAGGAGAGGTGACGAGAGTTTCCTGAGTTTATCAGAAGCAGGAACCAGAAACCACAGACAGGTAATGAGGTAATGAGGTGATGAGGTAATGATCACCTGTGTGAAGCGAGGCGTTGTGGGCGGAGCCTGAGTGACGGGCAGAGGTTGGCTCCTCCTCAGCAAACTGGCTCTGTTGTCTTTGCTGTAGCTGGTTTTGATCTGCACACACACACACACACACACACACACACACACACACACACACACACAGACCTGGCGCTTAGACCCCGTCCCTGTATCGAGTCCCCTGATTGGTGCCCCCCTCCCTCACCCCTTCCCTCACCCTCTCCATCTTCTGCTGGTGGCTGCAGCTCTCACTCCTGCTCAGCTGCTTCTCCACCCAGTTGCGTCCGTACTGATGAGACAGGATATCGACCAGAGGAGACGGCGTCCTGACGCAGAGACGAACGTTTCATGTTATAATCAACAGCCAATCAGAAACCAGCGTTCAGCTCAGTGAGTGAGTCCCTGACCTGTTGGTGACTCCAAACGTGATGTCAGGCACCGCCGGGCGCCGTGGGTCGACGCCGTCTCTGGTTCTGGGGGCGAAGGCGTGGCTGGCGGCCTCAGCCCTCTGAGCGCGGTACTGACTCAGCTCTTTGGACGTCACCAGACCGGACTTCACCGCGTCCCGGTTCAGAGACACGAAGTCAGGGGTGAAGGAGGGGTGAGGATCAGAGTCACCACGGTCGGTCTGGACCCTCCAACCGGACAGGACTGAGGAAACAAAGGTCAAAGGTCAAAGACTATGGCTGTTTTCCAAACCTCCTCCTACACTATTGATGCCTCCTACTTCGGCTGAAATTCAGTTTGTAGTATTAGTTTGTGAAAACTTGGTAGATCTGTAGTAAACTACAAGTTCCCGGATGTTTCTACTGATCCGGGAAAATTTCTCAGTCTGTAACGGACCAGTCTACCTGGCGTACTGTTTCCCACAATGCACGGCGTTAATGCCGTTTGTCAGTTTGGGGGCGCTCAGGTTGAGGTGAATTACTGACACCTACTGGAATAAATCAGCTCAACTACAACAACAACAACAAAAATGTGAAACGGTCCCAGAGATAAAAGTGAAGTGACAGGAAAGAAACAGCGGTAAATCTGCTCACTTCATCATGAAAGAGCTGTTTACTTTTACCAAATTCATAAAAGCCCCTAAATCATTTATCACTTTTTATTTTACACTAACAGCCTACGTGGGTAATGAGGACGCAGTTTTTCCACCAGCTGGAAAAATAAAAAGTCAGTTGGTTTCAGATTTATTTTCAATACACGATAACTTTTGGTGCAAGATAAAAAANACAACAACAAAAATGTGAAACGGTCCCAGAGATAAAAGTGAAGTGACAGGAAAGAAACAGCGGTAAATCTGCTCACTTCATCATGAAAGAGCTGTTTACTTTTACCAAATTCATAAAAGCCCCTAAATCATTTATCACTTTTTATTTTACACTAACAGCCTACGTGGGTAATGAGGACGCAGTTTTTCCACCAGCTGGAAAAATAAAAAGTCAGTTGGTTTCAGATTTATTTTCAATACACGATAACTTTTGGTGCAAGATAAAAAATCAAATATGGTGATTTTGCTGTAATAAACTTCTATACCTTTACAAATGTGATAAAATCAGGTCTCTAATCTCTCCCTGAATTTGTTGTTTTTTCTAAATGAATCAAAAATGTTCCTTGAACCATTAAAATAATGAAAAAACCATAACGATTCTCAAAAAAATTACAACTTCCTTCACATGCTTAATTTCATTTATTTATTTTCCTTTGTATCTCATTGACTCATCTAATTTAACTTATCTACTTTTATTGCTCCTGTAACTTCTCCACTGATTGATGTGGTGAATTAATGACTGAAATGTACTCATGGATTTATTTATGATAAAGTAAAACATTAGAAAAAAACCATCAGCTCCACTTCCTGAAACAGAAATCCAGAGTAGTATACGACTAAACAGGTCCAACAAAACAGTCACACTACAGACTACATGTCAAAGTAGTCTACTGTAGTATGTAGTATGTAGTAGGCGGTTTGGAAAACAGCCCATATTCCAAAAACCCTTAAAGTGGACCCTGCCCCCCCACCGTGAGATCCTGCAAAAACACCCAAAGATCCTCAATGACGACAAAGTAGCTTCACAACTAAACATTTACTTAAAACACTCCTTTACTGTTTAAAAAGAACATTTTCCATAATTAAAAATAATAATAATGTACAGAAGCTCATTCCTGCAAATTAAAAATATAATAAATGCCAATATTGAGTCAAACATTTGAGATGAACTTTTAATATCAAAACTTATTCTTTTTTCTCAAAGTTTTGACTTTTGTCTAATTTCATTTTAATTTTTCCCCTCAAATTCTAAACTTGATCACAGAATTTTGGACCTGATGGCTCTGGAAGTTGAGTTTCATTTCAAAATTTTGGCTTTTCATATCAAAATATTAAGTATTTAACTCTAAGTTTAAACTCTTTTAGTCACAATTTTGACTTTATCACCTCAGAAATTTGACTTTTTTTTGCAGAATTCTTTCATTTTGTCCAGAAGTTTGACATTTTATCGTAGAATTTTTTTATCTTGACTTTGACTTTTCATCTTTAACTTGACAAATTCCACTTTTTATCTCAAATTTGTGACTATATTGGTCATAATTTAAAAAGTTTTATCTCAGAAATTTGATTCTTTACCTCAAAATTCCTGCTTTTCATCTCAGAAATGTGATTTTTAGGTAAAAATCTTCATCTCATATTTGATTCTATATCTCATATTTGACAAATTTCACTTTTCATGTCAAATATTTAACTCTTTTTGTCACACTTTTGACTTTAGCACCTCAGAAATTTGACTTTTTATTTCAGAATTCTTACATTTTGTCCAGAAGTTTGACATTTTATCTTAGAAATTTTTTATCTTGACTTTGACTTTTCATCTTTAACTTGACATATTCCACTTTTTATCTCAAATTTGTGACTATATTGGTCATAATGTAAATTTTTTTATCTCAGAAATTTGATTCTTTACCTCAAAATTCCTGCTTTTCATCTCAGAAATTTGATTTTTTAGGTCAAAATCTTCATCTCAAATTCGACTCTATATCTCATATTTGACAAATTTCACTTTACATGTCAAATATTATAATTTTATTCAATTTTTTTTACAAATAATATCATAATTTTGACTTAATTATCTAAGAAATTTGACTTTTTAAGTCAAACTTTGACTTAATATGGGCCAAAAAAGCCAATTTTTCATTTTTTATTTTTAAACTTGCAGAAATGGTCTTCCGTAATAATGCCTCACCACACGCTTGTGAAAAAGGAATAAAATATATTTATTTATAAGGAGAGCATGTCCAAGTAAAAGAGGATGTTTGGTTGCTTTACCCAGAAGACACTGCTGCACAAGTTCAAGGATGAGGGAGTGAATTAAAATTGTTGTTTTAATTTAAATGATGTAAAGTTTGTTTCTGTTTCTGGGGAAGATTTGAACACATCAGGATAAAACACAGATTGTTCTTTAAATACAATAAACTCTCCTAAACTGTTTTCCAACACCAAACAGAAAAAGTGCTTCACACGGTTCAGTTCAGCGTCAAGAAAAGATCTAAAATAACTTTCATTTAATGTAATAAGACAACGTTTTAAAAAGAGAGTGAAGAGAGATAGAGAGGATAAAAATAAGTGAGAGGAATAAAAAGAGAATCAACAGTTAAATAAATTACAGTGACAGACAGGAATAACAAAAAAAACAAAGTGTAACCCAATAAAATCCAAACAAATCTGAGTCTGTGATTTAAAATAACTTCAGAACAAAGTCTCAGTTTGTCTCAGAGCGAAGGATCAGAAAAACTAAAGACCTGAACTCAGACCATCAGAGAGAATTCACACACACACACACTCCAGAGAACAACAGAGCCTCTGTGTGTGTGTGTGTGTGTGTGTGTGTGTGTGAGGAGGAGAGTGACAGCAGTGATTTGTTGCCTGGAGGCATGTTTATTTCATGCAAACACACTGTGACAGCTGACCGCTGCCAAACCTCACTCACACACACTCACACACACACACACACACACACACTCACGAGCGTGTGTATCATCCTGAGTCTTGTTCAGTGTTTTATTTACAGCCAACATCATGTTCATGTCAGATATCTGAGGGTCATACGTGATGAAACAGAGATGGATCAGCTCGTATTCATCCTCTCATCCTTCAGTGACGCCATGAACTCAACGTTATTGTCACAATTCTCTGAGAAATATTCAGAAAGTGGCGTAAAATTTCCCTCAGAGTTTTAATATAATATACGATGTTTTAGAGTCATACCTTCTTGTTTTTTTATGTCAAAGATGCTAAAACATGAGTTTAAGGGAACATTTTACCTCTGCCTGTTGACCATGTGGCAAATAATTACATTTTGTTTACACTCTAAATTAGTAAGTAAACAGCATGTGGGATATTTTTTATGACACAAAAATAAAAAAATGCTGTAGTGTTTAATTTTCAAATTCATATGTTTTTCTTTTTCATATTCTTAAAACAAATTTCAAGTTTGAGGCCAGCTCTAAATGTGGGAAATGCTTTAAATGACAACGTAAAAGAGACAGTAGCTGAAATTAGTTTTTTTTTTTTTAAAAACACCAGCCCGAGAAAAGTTGAGGGGACTGCGCAACTCTGCAAACGTAACCTGGCTCTTCATTTTATTGGTAGACTCTCTGGTTTGAACAGATCACTGCAAAATAGCAAAGGAGGCTAAGGAGTGCGTTGATACACAGTTACAATTTAAAGCACATTTTTTGCAGTGCCACCTGTAATATTTCAGCCATGAAAATGAAAACTTCCTTTGTCTGTACATAAGATGATGTTTCCTGATAAGGAAAAATTTAATACGCAGAGGCAGTTTTTAAAAAAGTGAAAAAAAAAAACATGTTATTTAGCAATAATTTTTTTTTTTTTGCTATTTTCTGCAAAATGTCATAGCATGTAGCTAAAGTTGTGTATAAATTATTTTTGACAGTATTTCAAATAATTTAGGCCTTTGCATGTTTGCAAGTGAAGCACACTTTTCGTTCATTTTAGAGCATGTGGCTGGCAGTGGAGAGTAAGGGGGGGGGGCGAAATTAATAACTATAAAAGAAGGTAATCAAGTGATTTAAAGTTTGTTTTGTTTTGTCATGTTTTGTTCGTGTAATTGCAAAGATTTTTTTTTTTCTCTTTCTTTTATTAATTTTTTTGTTGCTTCTTTGTCTCCTTCTGATTCGACACGAAGTTGCAGAGTTTCTCTGTTTTGACTGTTTGCTTCGTGTAGTTCTTTTACATTTTTCAAAATAAACATTTTCATTCATTCATTCATTCATTCATAATCATAATAATTATAATACAGTTTAATTAAGGGTGCATTTCATGGCACTCAATAAATAGTGCATTAAAAATTTAAAAATAATTTCATCTACAAAAAAAGTTTGGGAACCACTGACTAGAACAGGGGTTCCCAAACTTTTCCGCCTGTGACCCCCAAAATGGCAGCATTAGAGACTGGCGACCCCCTGCTGTGGTACAACACTAATGGACCAATCCAAAAAAACAGACAAAAACAAACAAAAAACCCAGAGGATGCTTTGATTTACCGACTAATGTGCACTTTGCTGTGTTCACTGCATCAAACTTCAACAAAGAAATGTGAAAAACAGATAAAACATTTTCTGTTTGCATGATTTTATAGTATCTTTAACCCCTATTTTTGCCTTTATTCTTACAATAATGGATAAAATTGTTCATAGTTTTTGATTTTGGGGCACATTCCACGACCCCCTATCAATGTCTCGCGACCCCCAATAGGGTCCCGACCCCCACTTTGAGAACCACTGACCTAGAAAGTCCTCTCTGTCCCTTTAATCTTATAAAGCATTTGTAAATCAGTATAACAGATTCATCTTGACCTTTCACACTGATTTGTCTTTCATATTCATATTTTTTCCTCTGTGAGAGCGGGCGGAGCTTACCTTCAGCGACGCCTCCATCTCTAAATGCGCCGCTGCTGGTTCCATAAGTGAAGTCTGGACCAGGAACTAACAGACCCCTGGACTTGGACTGACCTAAAGGTGCCTGCACACAGAAAAACATGTTTGGAGAGTCAGCTGGTTTTTAGGGGATTAACTGGAGCAAAACAAATAATAAAAAAGACTCTTCCTTTGACTCTTATTATTCGCTCTGGGGCCCTTCAGTGTAATGTGGCCCCTTTCTTTACACTCTGTTAAACAAGTGCTGCCATCTGGTGTTGGAGCTGTAATATTACACTCAGCAAGAGTTCACACCTCACTCACTGAAGTTCCTTATTGTAAACAAAAAATAAAGTCAAATAATGAAATAAACAAACCTTTATGAGGCGAGGATTGACCAGCATGGAGTCTCTGACCACGCCGATTCTTGGTGAGTTCATGTTTTTCCTCTGAGCGATCAAAGAAGAGAGATTTCTGATTGGACAGGTCCGAAAAAAAGGGAAAGGATTTTGACTTTAATGTTGCTTCATTTAGGTCATAATTTTCAACGTTTGAGTGACAACAATCAGAGAAAAACACAGTGATGACCTTTGACCTGCGGCAGCTTGTTGGTTTACAAAACATTACATCCATTTTATCCAAACTTTTTTATCCTTTCTTTTGTTAAATACACTGAAATGTGAACATCAACCAATCATATAATGTATATGGGTCAATGAGGTGACGTCCCCTTTTTTTGTGTCTGAGTGCAATATTTCCTTCCATCATGAATTGAGTATTTCATCACATGTATTTCTTTATTCTATGAAACCTGTGTTATTTGAACACATCTTTAAACTATTAAAATATAACATGTTTTTTTGTGTTTTGGTTCCTCAATCCCCCAAAATGTCAGGTGGTGCAACCGTCCTGACAAGTATCCACAGTAATTAAACTCTAAAAATTGAATGTCAGTTATTGTAAATGGAAATTAAAAATACAGTGGCATTATTTTATGCTTGAACCTTTTTAAATAAAACATTCTTTGCAAATGAAAAGAATTTTAAAGCTGTTGAGAAATGTAAAAAACTTTTGTCCCGTAATTTTCACCTTGTCAAATGTCAGGGTGGTGCAACCGTAACATTAGNGAAAATGTATGAGTCACTACAGACACTTGAGAGATACTTGCCAATAATTTCACACAGAAAAAATAACAGGAACATATAAATATATTTTCATATATTTGGTTGCGCCACCTGACATTTTTGGGTGCTCAAATTAAAAATACTAAAAAATAATGAACCTAAAAACTTTGAAATGTTGGTCAACTACTGAAATCTGTTAGAAAACATAATTCTTCTCTCAGAAATATGTTTTTATCCATTTTCAAAGAACTTTTTAAAAATAAGTTTTTAGACCCTCTTTTTGTCATTGACCCATTTACAAAACTGAATCATATATTTAGTCAAAGCTCAGCATTTTTACTTCATTTTCAATCATTTCTGCTTTTGAATAAATTTTAATTTCTTATAAAATAACCTGTATTTAAAAATAACACAAAATTAAACAGCATTGCAGATGTGAAGTAAAAGAATAAAGACATATCCATGTGAAATCAATGTAAAACAAACAGAAAAATAAACAATTAAAGCCAATTCATTAAAGCTGTATCTCTAACCCTATTCACTGATGTTCTATGTGTCACAGAAAGCTTTTAAAAACTTTAATAATCCAGGCTGTACTTAAATTTCCTTTTTTTTTGGCTGGAAAAAGTGCTTTGACAACTATTTATTGTGTTTTATAGACGTTGAATTGGACGTAAACAAAAAAACACGTTGTATAAAAGATAATTTCAAAGCAATATTTAGTAATTTTGAACCCATCTCTGAGAAACTATCAACGACACATATTTAAAACATGGAAACACTATAAATGGAAACGTTAAATGATATTTTTACAGCTCGTAAAAAGACAATTTAGACGTTAAATTGCAAAAAAATTACCTTTTTCTGTGTCTGGCGTCGAGGAGCTATGTTACCATGGAAACGGGACGCTAACAGTTAGCGTTCAACTGTGAGAGAAGAAAACAAAAACAAACCAGAAACGTTTCATAACACTTTTTCTCTTTCTAACCTACTTCTTACTTCCGTTTTTTTTGTAGTTATAATAAAGCGGAAAAAAATATAAACATGTAGAGTGAACGCTGGTGCGTTCAGGGCCGTGCGGAATCAAGAAAGACTTTACTACAGGCTTCAATATCAGTTATTATTATTATTTTTATTATCATTATGTAATGATTTCAAAGTTGCAAAGTCAAATTTTGAGATACAAAGTCAATATTCTTAGACACATGGGAAAAAAATTAAATACAAAGCCAAAGTTAAGACACAAGTCAAATTTTGAGATGAAATGTCAATATTTGGTGATTATAGAGTCAAATATTTTCAGATATCCCAGCCGATTTTGACAAAAAAGTCACTACGTCAATATAATTATATCAAAATTTTGAGATATCAAAATCAGAGTTATGAGATGGAGTCAAATTTGAGATAAAAATAAACTATAAAAACTATGAAAATAAAAATAAATTTCCATTATATTGTATTGCTTGTTTTATATCTGTTTTAGTCATCTTTTAATGCACTTATTCTTGTAAGGTGACCTTGAGTGCCATGAAAGGCGCCCTTAAATAAAATGTATTATTATTATTATTATTATTAAAAAGTCAAATTGTGATATGAAAAAAATGGGTATGAGATGTAAACTCTTAGTTTTGAGATAAAAAAAGTCAAAATCTTTAGATATTGAAGTCAGCGTTATGAGATATAAAGTCAAACATTTTGAGATATTAAAGTCTATTCTGAGATTTTAAAAAAATAAATCATTTGATATTATTATATAAAATTTTTGAGAGATTTAGGTCAAAGTTATGCAACCAAGAGTCAAATTTTGAGATAAAAAGTTAAACTCTGAGATTAAAAGTCAAAATTTTCAGATAGCACAAGGTATGAGAATAAAATGAAATCTCTAAAAATCTATTTTGAGATTTAAAACTGGTAGAAATGGACCTGAAAACATTATTTATGAAGAAATTTCATCCAAACCGAAAAGGGGAATTCAAATAAATAAATGGGTAATGAACTTTTCTGTCATCTTCGAGTATTTTCTGGCCGGGAAGGGGGGTCATCTTTTATGGTCAGTAGCTTTTTTTTCTTGCTTTTATTAACTAAACGAAGCTGTGATCTCCGGGGAGCAGTGAAAGCACCACGGTCTTTGCGTCAGAAAGCGTAGAGCTCAGTTTGACAAAGATCGTCTATGAAAACATTTGCGTCACTCCGCGGCGTAAACGGAAGCTGAAATCGAGCGGGAAAGTCGAGTTGTTACCATGGCAACCGGAACTGTGAATGTTAAAAAAACGACAAAACTTCGGTTGAATTTGTCTTTTTGGGTTCCTTGCAACTACCAGACGTGAGTTTTCGATGTAAATGAATGAAATTGTAGTTTTTTGGGTGCGTTGTTAACCCTGTTTGGTTCTTCGTGCCGCAGATTTGTAGTGAGAGTGAGACGTTTGTTGCTGTCGAGGATCTTTGCTGTAAACACACGTAGCTGTTAGCGGAGCAGCTGCTCTCATGTCTCCTCGGATCCATCCGCCTGTTTTCAGCAGAAACTCCCCCCAGCTCTGACACTCTGCTCTCGGTGTGTGTCCCCCCCGGACGGCAGGGATGCTCCGGCTCTGGTTGGAAGCGGCCGTCGTCCTCTGGCTCGTCCCCGGGTGTTGTGGAGCCGCAGCCCGGTTGTACACGGAGCAGGACCCGCTGTTGATCCTGAGCAGCAGCAGCCTGAAGCCCACGGTCAGTAACTCATCCTCGGCCTGGCTGGTCCAGTTCTTCTCCTCCTGGTGTGGACACTGTATCCAGTACTCCAGTACATGGAAGGCCCTGGCACAAGACGTCAAAGGTACCAACAGCATTTACACCCAGTTTGGTTCCTTTTGTAAACAGCAGCACCAAACCTCAGTCAAACAGCTGTGATTAAAACATTCCTGCTTTATCTCTAACACAACAATGAGTGCTTCACTATCATTCAACATGATTCACAATCTTACCATCTCACTCTTTAATTCGGCATTCACACAAGCTAAAAATAGTCTTTGTGTTGCAGTGAACTCTCAGCTTTTCATCATATGATTCAAGATCCCACAGGTATTTTAAATCAGTGCAGGCGCAGAAAATGTGCAGATTTATGAATGAAGTTCTGAATGCACACACTCAAGATTAGCTGATAGATTAACTCTAATTTTAGAAATAACAAGCAGGAGGTCTTCGGCACACACTAATAGCAGCGTTTGGCTTTGTTCAGTCACTCTCCATTCATTTCAATAGGCCAAAAATTTCAGAAAATGCAGAATATTTTCAAAAGTCCCAAAGTTACGGACAAACCATGAACAAGCACACTATTCCTCCACATTCTTAACATTTTACTTTTTGAATGGACTGAATTGGTGCAACTTTGTTCGAGGAGTTGCAGTCTGAAAAAACAGGCGGAAGGAAAAGTTGAATATCTATATGTTGAAATGCTGCTGCTCAGTGTTTCAACATAATTAGTCTCACATAAAGTGCTTGAAAGCAATACTTGAGTAAAAGTCTTTAAATAGCTAAAAGACTTTAAGAAGTGTTTAAGTAAATTCCTTAAATAAAATGTACTTAAGTCATTGATTTTCAATCTGTGGGCTGAGGTCCCAAAGTGGGCCGCAAAGGTATTGCAAGTGGGCCACCAAATCATTTCTAATAAAGTATCTTTACTTTTTCTTTTTTTGAAGGGGATATGTAAATCTAAAAATTTACAAGAAAATGTATAAAATGTTAAAACTCAATGATTTGTAAAAGGATATAATAAAAGTTTAAATGTACATATAAAAGATGGTCTTAAAAGGCTTCTGTACAGTGGGCTACAAAAAGTTTTAAGACTGAAATTTGGGCCCTGAGCTTAAGTATTAGAAGTAAAAAAATATATATTTTTTTAAGATGAGCGCTTGGATTTTTTTAATCATGGAGTTTATTTTGGCTTCCTTACAGTAAAATCAAAACATCCAGGTAAAGGAGAAAGAAGCTTGAACTTCTTCAACATTAAAAATTAAACATTTCCCATCATCACTGGTAACTAACTCTTTCTCTTAACCAAGCAGGTCTTCAGCACACTCCTATACTAAGAGCAGCTTGGGACAGCGTTTGGCTTTGTTCAGTCACTCTCCATTCATTTCAATAGGCCAAAATTTTCGGAAAATGCAGAATATTTTCAAAAGTCCAAAAGTTACAGAAAAACCCTATACACGCAGACTGTTCCTCCACATTCTTAACATTTTACTGTTTGAATGGACCAAAACGGTGCAACTTTATTCGAGGAGTCAACATAATCAGTCTTATACAAAGTGCTTGAAAGCAGTATTTGAGTGAAAGTGCAGGTATCTTACCTGAAAATGACTTTGGTAGAAGTTCAAGTCACCTTTTGGAATATCACTTGAGTAGAAGTCTTTAAGTACCTGATATTTAGTGTACTTATATATTGAAAGTAATTTACGTAAAGAAAACATACTTAAGTATTAGACGTAAAAGTTCTTTTTTGAAAAATTAGCACCCAGATTTGCGAATTATGGGGTTTATTTTGGTTTCCAAACTGTGAAGTTGAAACATCCAGGCAAAGGAGAATGAAGCTTGAACTTCTTCAACATTAAAAATAAAACTTTTCCCGTCATCACTGGTGACTAACTCTCTTTCTCTCAACCTCCATGTGTGTCACATGAACTGAAACTGAAAAGGTGGTTGTTCATCTCCAGAAAAAGTTGGAGAATTCAGTAATTTTCTAAAAATCAACTTGATCTACCAAAGTCAGTTTCTGCATAGACACTTATTGCGTCACGTATTTTATACAGACTGTTTTTCAGCAGCAGCTGCTTCCATGATGCACTTGACGGTTGCCATGGCAAACAGGCTTAATATCACCAACTTATATTTCTTCTGATTTAATTTTGAATTAATAAGTAACAAGAACAGTTAGGGGAAATGTAGTGGAGTAAAAGCAAAAGTAAAGATAGTGAAGTAAAGTATAGATGTGTGGAAAATGATCAAACTGCTGGTCTTAATTTAAGAGCTTTAACTGTAAACAACAGGTGTGTGAGAGACTTTTAATTGAAATGGATTTTCCCACACACACACACTCTGTATTGATCCGTAACACAGTTAAGAGCTTAGTTTACAGTGAGCGAGCTGCACCATGTGATAGTTTTACAACCACACAAGGCCAGAATGGCGTGCAAAGGCCAGATCAAATCCTGCAGTTAAACTTCTTTTTTTAACACTGGAAGGAGCTGAGGAATTAATGACACAAAGTTAAATCCAGGCTGAAATGAAGAAAGCTGTTAACTCAACTCTAGACATCCCAGGAGAATTTATTGAGACAGTTTTTGATTGAAATATCAACATTTAATTCTAGCAACACAGTACTTGCATTACAGGGGTAAGGAGGATCATAAACTTTTACATTTCAGATTTTGTCTCTCACTAACATCAGGTAAATATTATCAGTATCCTAATGTTTTATTCTTGTAAACTTTAACCAAGCGTAAATGTCCGTCAACAGCGTGTTAGCTGGTCTATTTTTAGTGGAGCATCAGTTTAAAGTCAATATTGATGATTCTTCATGACGCACAAAAGCAAACCAAACCACTTGAAATGAAGTTTAGTGTTTTCATAGACTTTGCCTGACGCCTGAATTTTCTGCAGGGTGTGTGTGTTTGACCATATTTTTACCAACACTGAGTTCAGAGTTGTTTGGCTTTGTCCAATGACTAATAGTTCCTCACAGGAGCGTGAGAAATCAATGAATTTCCTGCGTTTAAATTTGCAAAAGCTAATGTATTACATGTACTTATCACACAGATTATCCTCAATATTAATTTATCAATCTCTTAATTTGTCATTTTATTTGTTAAACCGTCCTTAAATTTGAAGTAATCTTGAATAAACTCCCTCAAACTTGGCATGTGCATCTTCAGCAGCACTGGGCAATTCATCGCGAATAAGATAAAATCACAATATGGCCTTTTGCAATATCCTAAGTGCAGCAAGTGCGATATTTATTGAGCCTGAAATGTGTGAAAATATCAGAAACAGCAGATGTTTTCTGCTGTGCACCAGTGTTACTCAACCAAAGAGACAAAGTGTTGAAAAGTAGCTTTGACAGAGAAACAATTTAAGTGTTGAAAAGTGGCAAAAACAGTAAGAAGTAGCAATAAAAGTAAGTTTAAGGTGGCAAAAATGGTCAAAAAGCAAGAAAAATTAAGAAAATGGGAAGAAAACTTTAAAAATTGTCCAAAAGTGGCAAAAAAAAGAAAAGTCATGGGTCTGTGTAATGCTGTAATTAATGCAAATGTTCAGTTCCAAAAAAATGTATTCATTTAACAACACATAAGATGGGGAACCTAAAAATAATTGCACCAATAATCGCATTGCAATACAGGAAAAAAACAATCGCAATAAGACTATTTTTGCAAATCGTTAAGTCCTAATTCCTATTCAAAAAAAGTGTAGAAATATTGGAAAAGTAGAAAAAATCGGCATAAATGTCATGTAAAAATTGAAGTGCACAATCACAAGACATATGAAATAATTACATTAATTATGGATAGTGCACGGATGTAATTATTGCACCTTATTGCTTAAAAACCAAAATTAGTCTCAAGTGAACCACGTTGTATAGTTGGATATTGTGATGGCGACAGATAATATCAATTTATCCATCAGTTATTTTGTCATTTTATTTGTTAAACAGTCTGAAATGTGAAAAAAAAAGATCACACAGGTATTTTATATCAGTGCAGGCGCAGAAAATGTGCAGATTTATGAATGAAGTTCTGAATGCATACACTCAAGATTAGCTGATAGATTAACTCTAATTTTAGAAATAAAAAGCAGGAGGTCTTCGGCACACACGAATAACAGCGTTTGGCTTTGTTCAGTCACTCTCCATTCATTTCAATAGGCCAAAAATTTCAGAAAATGCAGAATATTTTCAAAAGTCCAAAAGTTACGGACAAACCCTGAACAAGCACACTATTCCTCCACATTCTTAACATTTTACTCTTTGAATGGACTGAATTGGTGCAACTTTGTTCGAGGAGTTGCAGTCTGAAAAAACAGGTGGAAGGAAAAGTTGAATATTTAAAAAAAAAAAAATGTATGTAATGTAATGTAATTGTAATGTAAACAAACACAGATAATAGATGTCGTTTTGTAGCGTGAAGGAAGATAAAGTTTTAGTTTTTTAGTTGTTTTTTTCCATGTTTGATGACATATGTTGAGTTTTTACTGCAAGACAATGTTAGTCAGCATTAAAGATCTGGCAAATTTAAATCAAACGTACAAAACTCTTATGGTTGGAAGTTTTATCAGGGCGTCACAGCGCATTCATCGCCACGACCTGCAAACTGATTTGAGACTCTTTGTTTGTAGACTTGAGACACTATTAATTTCATCCTTGCTCTATTCAAACACTAAGGTCTTTGCGACAGGCGAGACCAAGTACCACAAGTGTCGCATAATTCCTCTCAAACATAGTAAACAAATAAAAAGGTAGTATACGTTTTTGGACATCTCTGTGTGTGTGTGTGTGTGTGTGACACGCACACACACACACACACACACACAC
>RPOG01001335.1:138825-159756 GCA_008086565.1 Thalassoma bifasciatum
GAGTGCAATATTTCCTTCCATCATGAATTGAGTATTTCATCACATGTATTTCTTTATTCTATGAAACCTGTGTTATTTGAACACATCTTTAAACTATTAAAATATAACATGTTTTTTTGTGTTTTGGTTCCTCAAACCCCCAAAATGTCAGGTGGTGCAACCGTCCTGACAAGTATCCACAGTAATTAAACTCTAAAAATTGAATGTCAGTTATTGTAAATGGAAATTAAAAATACAGTGGCATTATTTTATGCTTGAACCTTTTTAAATAAAACATTCTTTGCAAATAAAAAGAATTTTAAAGCTGTTGAGAAATGTAAAAAACTTTTGTCCCGTAATTTTCACCTTGTCAAATGTCAGGGTGGTGCAACCGTAACATTAGACTTTTATTTTAAAGTGAAGAGAATAAAACAGGAAACAGGAAACTGCATCAGCCAGAGGAGCCCAAATGACATTTGTGACCAAGTGGAAAAGTTTGTAGATTTCTCTGAAATACTGATAAAAAAGGTTTTTTCACTTCATTGGTGACTGGAACAATTTCCATGTCAGGTGGAACAACCAATGTAATAATGTGAAATGTTATTTTAACATCAAATTATTTATCTTATTCACAAATAAAAGAAATAAAACACACAAAATGAAAATGTATGAGTCACTACAGACACTTGAGAGATACTTGCCAATAATTTCACACAGAAAAAATAACAGGAACATATAAATATATTTTCATATATTTGGTTGCACCACCTGACATTTTTGGGTGCTCAAATTAAAAATACTAAAAAATAATGAACCTAAAAACTTTGAAATGTTGGTCAACTACTGAAATCTGTTAGAAAACATAATTCTTCTCTCAGAAATATGTTTTTATCCATTTTCAAAGAGCTTTTAAAAAATAAGTTTTTAGACCCTCTTTTTGTCATTGACCCATAACTCTAATAACCTGTCTGTCTGTCTGTCTGTCTGTCTGTCTGTCTGTGTGTCTGCAGTATTTTCACGCTCACAGTCCAGATACAAACAGAGGAACCATTTACAGAGGTGAGACTCACTCAAACCACCTGTCTCACGACACCTGTCTAAAAATAATGACATGTCTACTGCCGCCTGTCTTTGTATCAAACAGCACCAGTATCACACAACCTGTCTCACTCGCTCTGTTGAAAACACCTTTATAACACTACCTGTCTCACACCTTGTTGTTTACAACATTGCCTGTCTTACTCTCTGCATCCTTCACAAGATGTTCAATACACTACCTGTCTCACACCTTATTTCCCCTACAACACTTTGATTTCACTACCTGTCTCACACCTTATTTTTCCTCAGAAACATTTATTACACAACCTGTCTCACACCTTGTTTTTCCTCAGAAACATTTATTACACAACCTGTCTCACACCTTGTTCTCAAATAAGATCTGTAACACTACCTGTCTTACACCTTGATTTCTTTAAAAAACATTTATAACACAACCTGTCTCACACCTTATTTCCACTACAACACTTTGAATTAACAACACGTCTCACACCTTATTTCCCCCGCAAGTCATATAAAACACTACCCGTCTCACACCTTGTTTTCCTAAACAAGAAGTTTCCACTACCTGTCTCACACCTTGTTTCCCCAATAAGACATTTACAACGCAACCTGTCTCACACCTTGTTTCCCCAATAAGACATTTACAACGCAACCTGTCTCACACCTTATTTTTCCTCAGAAACATTTATTACACAACCTGTCTCACACCTTGTTCTCAAATAAGACGTGTAACACTACCTGTCTTACACCTTGATTTCTTTAAAAAAACATTTATTACACAACCTGTCTCACACATTATTTCCACTACAACACTTTGAATTAACTACCTGTCTCACACCTTATTTTCCCCGCAAGTCATATAAAACACTACCCGTCTCACACCTTGTTTCCCCAATAAGACATTTACAACGCAACCTGTCTCACCTAATTTTTCCTCAGAAACATTTATTACACAACCTGTCTCACATCTTGTTCTCAAATAAGACGTGTAACACTACCTGTCTTACACCTTGATTTCTTTAAAAAAACATTAATTACACAACCTGTCTCACACCTTGTTTCTTCAATTAGACATTTTTTTTACTACCTGTCTTACACCTTTCCCTGACATAAGATGTTAATTACACTACCTGTCTCACTCTCTGTACCACTCACAAGGCATGAATTAACACTACCTGTCTCACACCTTGTTTCTTCAATTAGACATTTACAACACTACCCGTCTCACACCTTGTTTTCCAAATAAGACCTTATTTACACCACCTGTCTCACACCTTGTTTTCCAAATAAGACATTGATTACACTACCTGTCTCACACCTTGTTTTCCAAATAAGACATTGATTACACTACCTGTCTCACACCTTGTTTTCCAAATAAGACCTTATTTACACCACCTGTCTCACACCTTGTTTCTTCAATTAGACATTTACAACACTACCTGTCTCACACTTGCTTCCCCAATAAGACATTTTTTTTACTACCTGTCTTACACCTTTCCCTGACATAAGATTTTAATTACACTACCTGTCTCACTCTCTGTACCACTCACAAGGCATGAATTATCACAACCTGTCTCACACCTTATTTTCCAAATAAGACATTAATTACACTACCTGTCTCACACTTGCTTCCCCAATAAGACTTTTTTTTACTACCTGTCTTACACCTTTCCCTGACATAAGATGTTAGTTATCACTACCTGTCTCACACCTTGTTTCTTCAATAAGACATTTATTACAGCACCTGTCTCACTTCTTATTTCTACCACAACACTTTGATTTCACTACCTGTCTCACATGTTTTGTTTCGCTCATAAGGTCATTATTATTATTGTTATTTCACATCTCATGATACAAAACATTTCTTTATACCACCTGTCTCACATCTATCCAACACTTCCTCTCATACTTTTACCTGATTTGATCCACCTGTCTTACACTTTCTGACTCACAACACCCGTTTAAACTGCCTGTCTCACTCCCATCGTACACGTCTCACACTTTTTGACTCGCAGAAACAAGTAACTCACCTACAAACTTAGCTGTCTTACATTTTCAGCCTAACCTGTCTCACCCAACAACACCCAAACCTTAACTTCCTGTTCAGTATCACCTGTCTCTCTCTCTTGTGCATCATTCTACTTTTTCACCTCCTGTCTGTCTCTCTCCAGGTGCAGACAGGGAGATCCAGTCAGTGAGACAGTTGATGGTGAACATCCTGCAGAATCACACCAAGCTGAACTGGCCGGATCATTGTCCTCCCCTCAAACCGTACAGGTACCAGAACCAGAGCCAGAACCAGGACCTCAGTGCTCTGCTGCTCTGACTCTCTGAAAAAAAAAGTTTCTGTGGTGGAAAAAGTTTGTTTAGAAAAGTTTGGATTAATTGTCTGTTCCTGCGGCGCGTTAACAGAAAATTAATCTGAACTAACGTTTAATGATTTTTAATAATTCATCTGTGCAGACGAACAAACTGTTCCAGCTTATCAGAGAAACAAAGAACAAGATGAAGCCAAACAAATTATAAGTGATGTTAAATTATAATGAATGTGACCGAGTGTGTCACAGCGAATAACTAACGTCTGTTTGTGTGTAGCTCTGTGGAGCTGCTGCCGCTCTTAGGTCAAAGGTCAGATCACTTCACCGCCGTCATCATCGAGGATCCAGACTCCTACGTCGGTCGAGAGGTGAGACCATGTTTTCACCTGATGTCAGATTAGTCTGAAACTAAACGTCCTCTTTAACCCAGACATGGTCCTCCTGACGTCCCTTTTTTTGTGTCTGAGTGCAATATTTCCTTCCATCATGAATTGAGTATTTCATCACATGTATTTCTTTATTCTATGAAACCTGTGTTATTTGAACACATCTTTAAACTATTAAAATATAACATGTTTTTTTGTGTTTTGGTTCCTCAAACCCCCAAAATGTCAGGTGGTGCAACCGTCCTGACAAGTATCCACAGTAATTAAACTCTAAAAATTGAATGTCAGTTATTGTAAATGGAAATTAAAAATACAGTGGCATTATTTTATGCTTGAACCTTTTTAAATANAATCTCTTGTGGGCGTAAACAACTTCCCATGGAGCCGCGGCTATGTTCTGGCCACTTCTCCCCAGAAGCATTTGCTGCATTTAGCCGGCCCATGCTGATGAAAGAGCTGACAGGTGTGGGTCATTATAAACGGAGACTAAAGCCAAATGCTGTGCCGACTATTTTCCAACACAAACCCACAAAACTTCCTCTGGAAACCACTGAAGTCCGCTCCAGGACTTATATGATCCTGTATGAGATCCAGCCCGGTGCAACCATATGACGTCACTACCCAGACGTTATTACGGCGTAAGCAACAATGGCGGCCTACAGGTGAAAATGTTTTTTCAAATTTTATACAAACTAAGATATTTTGAGAGATTTTATTATCGTTAAGCAGCTGTGTCTTTCCTGTGAAAGGTTCCTGTGTCATAACACCAGGTTACAGAAGGTTCCTGTTGAGTCACAGGATTTTGTGAACTTCATACGCTCGGCTGATTGTTTGATAGTGTTTGCATAAATGACAGACAGACAAGTGGAGGAGCGTATTTACTCTCTCTCTCTCTCACTCTCTCTCTCTCTCTCTCTCTCTCTCAGACTGGCAGCAGGCGATCAGCGTCGCCGTGTTGGACTGCGCTCAGGAGGAAAACTTCGACGTGTGTAAAGAATACGGCATCAAATTTTACCCAACATTCAAAGTGAGTGACATCATCGAGTCGTTCCTCCTGTAGAGAACCGGTGCTTTACTTCCGAGTGCAATATTTCCTTCCATCATGAATTGAGTATTTCATCACATGTATTTCTTTATTCTATCAAACCTGTGTTATTTGAACACATCAAATTTGATAATTTTATATTGTACAAAAAAACACAAAACCAAGGAGTTTGGGGGTTTTACAGTCCACCACGTTGGCAGGACTGTTCATAGGTGTCATTAATTTGAGATTAAATTGAATGTCAGTTATTGTTAATGGAAATTAAAAATACAGTGGCATTATTTTATGCTTGAACCTTTTTAAATAAAACATTCGTTGCAAATGAAAAGAATTTTAAAGCTGTTGATAAATGTAAAAAACTTTTGTCCCGTAATTTTCACCTTGTCAAATGTCAGGGTGGTGCAACCGTAACATTAGACTTTTATTTTAAAGTGAAGAGAATAAAACAGGAAACAGGAAACTGCATCAGCCAGAGGAGCCCAAATGACATTTGTGACCAAGTGGAAAAGTTTGTAGATTTCTCTGAAATACTGATAAAAAAGGTTTTTTCACTTCATTGGTGACTGGAACAATTTCCATGTCAGGTGGAACAACCAATGTAATAATGTGAAATGTTATTTTAACATCAAATTATTTATCTTATTCACAAATAAAAGAAATGAAACACACAAAATGAAAATGTATGAGTCACTACAGACACTTGAGAGATACTTGCCAATAATTTCACACAGAAAAAATAACAGGAACATATAAATATATTTTCATATATTTGGTTGCACCACCTGACATTTTTGGGTGCTCAAATTAAAAATACTAAAAAATAATGAACCTAAAAACTTTGAAATGTTGGTCAACTACTGAAATCTGTTAGAAAACATAATTCTTCTCTCAGAAATATGTTTTTATCCATTTTCAAAGAACTTTTTAAAAATANAAAAAGAATTTTAAAGCTGTTGAGAAATGTAAAAAACTTTTGTCCCGTAATTTTCACCTTGTCAAATGTCAGGGTGGTGCAACCGTAACATTAGACTTTTATTTTAAAGTGAAGAGAATAAAACAGGAAACAGGAAACTGCATCAGCCAGAGGAGCCCAAATGACATTTGTGACCAAGTGGAAAAGTTTGTAGATTTCTCTGAAATACTGATAAAAAAGGTTTTTTCACTTCATTGGTGACTGGAACAATTTCCATGTCAGGTGGTACAACCAATGTAATAATGTGAAATGTTATTTTTACATCAAATTATTGATCTTATTCACAAATAAAAGAAATGAAACACACAAAATGAAAATGTATGAGTCACTACAGACACTTGAGAGATACTTGCCAATAATTTCACACAGAAAAAATAACAGGAACATATAAATATATTTTCATATATTTGGTTGCACCACCTGACATTTTTGGGTGCTCAAATTAAAAATACTAAAAAATAATGAACCTAAAACCTTTGAAATGTTGATCAACTACTGAAATCTGTTAGAAAACATAATTCTTCACTCAGAAATATGTTTTTATCCATTTTCAAAGAACTTTTTAAAAATACGTTTCTAGACCCTCTTTTTTACTGTGTCTCAGGTGATCCTGGACCTGCTGCAGTTCTCGGGGGTGGAGGTGAAGAGAGCTCTGAGCTCAGATCTCCCCCTGCTGGACGCTCTGAAGATCTCCAGCTTCCCCTCTGTTTACCTGCTGCACCCTAACGGGACACACACACACCTGCACGTGTGAGGAATCACACACACAAACAGGACCTCTGATAAAAAGTGTGTTTCTCCTCTCCTCCTGCTTTAATATAATCCTCCTTTTTCTCTCTCTCTCCCTCAGTGAGAAGCGATTGCGTTTCTTCTTCTCCTCCCTGCTCAGGACGTTACCTGGCGTCCAGCGCAGGTTAAAGCCCGGCAGCAGCAGCAGCAGCAGCAGCAGTCCCAGTGTGGGCCAGGCGGGGGCGCTGTCTGACAAACAGAGCGTTGAGCCGTGGAGAGACTTCGACAGGTCAGAGACTCAGAGACTCAGAGAAGGTCAGGTTTAGTCTGACATGAGGCCGTTTGTAAAAACCTGCTCATGTTTCTGCAGGTCAAAGGTTTACACGGCAGATCTGGAGTCAGCGCTGCACTACCTGCTCAGGGTCGAACTGGCTACCCATAATTCCTTAGAGGGGGAGGAGCTAAAGATATTCAAAGACTTTGTGACTTTAGTGGCAAAAGTAAGAAGAAACAATGCATTTTTGTTTTAATGTTTATGGAAGAACACACTTTAACTCTCTCTCTCTCTCTCTCCCTCGTTCGACCTGTGCAGCTGTATCCAGGTGGCGGCTCCGTGGTGAAGCTGATGGAGACGCTCTCTGATTGGCTGCTCAGCATGCCGCTGCAGAGAATCCCCTACCAGGCCGTTCTGGACCTGGTGGACAACAAGATGAGGGTCGGACACATTTTTACCATTTTTCACTGCTTTCATCACTTTTCACCAGTTTTGACACTTTCTGAATAATTTCAAAGTTTCTGAGTTTTTTGTTGCTATTTGTCCATTTTTGACACTTTTGGGCCTTTTTTTTTTTGCAGAAAACTGATTAATTTCCAAGTTTAATCCCAACTTTCTGGCAATTTTTTATGAGTTTGGCCATTTTTACCATTTTCCACTGTTTTTCATCANTGGACCTGCTGCAGTTCTCGGGGGTGGAGGTGAAGAGAGCTCTGAGCTCAGATCTCCCCCTGCTGGACGCTCTGAAGATCTCCAGCTTCCCCTCTGTTTACCTGCTGCACCCTAACGGGACACACACACACCTGCACGTGTGAGGAAACACACACACACACACACACAAACATGACCTCTGATAAAAAGTGTTTCTCTTCTCCTCCTGCTTTAATATAATCCTCCTTTTTCTCTCTCTCTCCCTCAGTGAGAAGCGATTGCGTTTCTTCTTCTCCTCCCTGCTCAGGACGTTACCTGGCGTCCAGCGCAGGTTAAAGCCCGGCAGCAGCAGCAGCAGCAGCAGCAGCAGTCCCACTGTGGGCCAGGCGGGGGCGCTGTCTGACAAACAGAGCGTGGAGCCGTGGAGAGACTTCGACAGGTCAGAGACTCAGAGACTCAGAGAAGGTCAGGTTTAGTCTGACATGAGGCCGTTTGTAAAAACCTGTTGGTATTTCTGCAGGTCAAAGGTTTACACGGCAGATCTGGAGTCAGCGCTGCACTACCTGCTCAGGGTCGAACTGGCTACCCATAATTCCTTAGAGGGGGAGGAGCTAAAGATATTCAAAGACTTTGTGACTTTAGTGGCAAAAGTAAGAAGAAACAATGCATTTTTGTTTTAATGTTTATGGAAGAACACACTTTAACTCTCTCTCTCTCTCTCCCTCGTTCGACCTGTGCAGCTGTATCCAGGTGGCGGCTCCGTGGTGAAGCTGATGGAGACGCTCTCTGATTGGCTGCTCAGCATGCCGCTGCAGAGAATCCCCTACCAGGCCGTTCTGGACCTGGTGGACAACAAGATGAGGGTCGGACACAATTTTACCATTTTTCACTGTTTTCATCACTTTTCAACATTTTTGACACTTTCTGAATAATTTCAAAGTTTCTGAATTTTTTGTTGCTATTTGTCCATTTTTGACACTTTTGGGCCATTTTTGACACAAACTGAGTATTTCCCAAGTTTAATCCCAACTGTCTGGCAATTTTTAATGGGTTTCGCCATTTTTACCATTTTCCACTGTTTTTAATCACAATATTCACTAATTTTTCTATCTTTAAGACCTTATTTTTAAGTTTCTTAATTTTTATCTGTTGTTGCTGATTTTTGATATTTTTTGGCCATTATAATTACTTTACTTTTTTTTTTTACTTTTTGCCATTACTGGACAACTTCTTGATCCGTACTCTCCATTTTTTTGAGTTCAATCCCAACTTTCCCGCCATTTTTGCCAAGTTTGGCCATTTTTGTTGAGTTTGGCCATTTTTGCCAAGTTTGGCCATTTTTTTAAGTTTGGCCATTTTTGCCAATTTTGGCCATTTTTGTTAAGTTTGGCCATTTTTGTTCAGTTTGGCCATTTTTGCTAAGTTTGGCCATTTTTGCCAATTTTGGCCATTTTTGTTAAGTTTGGCCATTTTTGCCAAGTTTGGCCATTTTTGCCACCTTTTCACTGTTTTTATAGCTTTATCCCTTTTTTGGTACTTTCTGAAATATTTTCAAGTTTCTAAATTTTTTGTTGTTTTTGCTCGTTTTTGACACTTGTCACTGTTTTTGCCCCTTGAGACCATTTTTTGCTACGTTTTGACTATTTTATGGTTCACTCCTGATCTAAATGCCAATTTTTGTTGCTTTTTGGCCATTTTTACAACCTTAAACTACTCTTTGCTGTTGTTTCCTCTTTTCTCTACTTGTATAGTTTCTTTTGTAAAGGTAGTTTTTAACAGTTTGTCTCTTTGGTTGAGTAACTCTGGTGTCGAACAGAAAACATCTGCTGCAAAAACTGGTGTTTTGACACATTTCAGGTTATAGAAATATTTCACTGTCTGACATTAGAATATTGCACCAGGTCATTCTGTGATTTAATCTAATCTGTGATTCACTGCCCTGATATAAACTCACACTGACTCTGTTTCCTGACCCAGATCTCAGGTGTGTTTCTGGGGGCGGAGCTTCGCTGGGTTGGTTGTCAGGGCAGTCGCCCAGGTCTGCGTGGTTACCCATGCTCCCTCTGGACTCTGTTCCACGTCCTGACAGTTCAATACGACGCCATGCCCGCCGTGCTGGAGTACACAGGTACACACACACACACACACACACACACACACACCATAGACTGTATAATGAGTGGACGTAACAACGTTCAGCTCAAACTGAAGCCTCCAGCAGATGCTCCGCCCCCTGGTGTCTGGCTGCAGTATAGGTCATAAGCCCCGCCTCCCCATGTATTCCAGATATGAGCCGGGAAAACTTTAAAAAATGACGATACCTCGTAGAAACATTTCTCTCATCCTTACACTAAGGTGGTATGATGATGTCATCTGGCTGCATGGTGTTCAGGTGTTTTTTTTTCTGAGAAGTTAGTTTCTCATTAGTTATTGGACGTTAAAAACCGCGATATAAGTTTTGTTTTACGATAGTTGACAGCTGCCGTTCGTGAGTAGTTTTTATCGGGGATATAAGAAACTTCAGGAAAGAGCCAAAAGGAGACTAAACCTTCTGAAGGAGAAGAAATAAATATTTTTGTTTCTCTTTTTTACTTGGCTCCACCAGAAATTCTCTACTGCGCAGACTCTGGCTGCACAATGGCGGCTAGAGAAACGGGGTTTTTTGGCTTCAAAATCGTAGAACAGTGACAGGCGGAAGCACGCTGTCCATTCTATATACAGTCAATGACACACACACACACACACACACACACTCCAGGTCAGGAGGTCACGCTGCCAAGTCTGTCTCCTCCTCCTCTGATTGGTCCGTTCCCTGCAGGTCTGCAGCGGGAGTCGGCCCCAGTGCTGCAGGTGATGCGTCGTTACATCCGGACGTTCTTCGGCTGTAAAGAGTGCGGGCGCCACTTCGAGGCGGCGGCGGAGGCGAGCATGGACAAAGTGGAAAGTAAAGAGCAGCAGATCCTGTGGCTGTGGAACCAACACAACAACGTCAACTACAGACTGGCTGGTACACACACACACACACACACACACACACACACACACACACACACACACACATATGAGCATGGAGGATTATGGGTAATGTAGTTAGGTTAAAGCACTGGTGTCAGTCCAGGATTTTATTTCCACCAATAGAAGAAGCCTTGGGGGTTGGTTTGGCCTTGTGTTTTGTGAACATCAAGTATGTGGGTTATCACGAGCTAAAGGCTAAAAAATGAGCTAAAAGCTAAAACAAAAGCTAAAGGCTAAAACATGAGCTAAAAGCTAAAACACAAGCTAAAGGCTAAAACATGAGCTAATAGCTGAAACCTGAGCTAAAAGCTAAAACACAAGCTAAAGGCTAAAACATGAGCTAAAAGCTAAAACACAAGCTAAAAGCTAAAACCTGAGCTAAAAGCTAAAACACAAGCTAAAGGCTAAAACCTGAGCTAAAAGTTAAAACACAAGCTAAAGGCTAAAACATGAGCTAAACACCAGCTCAAAGCTAAAATTTAAGCCAAAGACTAGAACACAGGCTAAAGGCTGAGCTAAAGAAGAAAACACTGGCTAATGGGTAAACACGAGCTAGAGGCTAAAACATGAGCAGTGGGCCAAAACACAGGTTCAAGGCAAACGGCTAAAACAGTAGCAAGAGGCTAAAACATGAGCTCAAATCTAAAACATGAGCTCAAAGCTAAAACACAAGCTAAAGGCTATAACACAAGCTCAAAGCTAAAACACAAGCTAAAGGCAAAAACACAAGCTCAAAGCTAAAATACAAGCTAAAGGCTAAAACAAAAGCTCAAAGCTAAAACACAAGCTAAAGGCTAAACATGAGTCCAAAGCTAAAACACAAACTAAAGGCTAAAGCACTAGCTCAAAGCTAAGACATAAGCTAAAGGCTAAGATATGAGTTCAAAGCTAAAACACAAACTAAAGGCTAAAACACGAGCTCAAATCTAAAACACAAGCTAAAGGCTTAAACACAAGCTAAAGGCTAAAACGAGAGCTCAAAGCTAAAACAAAAACTATAGGCTAAAACACGAGCTCAAAGCTAAAACAAAAGCTAAAGGCTAAAACATGAGCTCAAAGCTAAAACACAAGCTAATGGCTAAAACACGAGCTCAAAGCTAAAACACAAGCTAAAGGCTAAAACATGAGCTCAAAGCTAAAACATAAGCTAAAGGCTAAAACACGAGCTCTAAGCTAAAAGACAAGCTAAAGGCTAAAACACAAGCTCAAAGCTAAAACACAAGCTAAAGGCTAAAACACAAGCTCAAAGCTAAAACACAAGCTAAAGGCTAAAACATGAGCTCAAAGCTAAAACACAAGCTAAAGGCTAAAACATGAGCTCAAAGCTAAAACACAAGCTAAAGGCCAAAACATGAGCTCAAAGCTAAAACACAAGCTAAAGGCTAAAACATGAGCTCAAACCTAAAACACAAGCTAAAGGCCAAAACATGAGCTCAAAGCTAAAACACAAGCTAAAGGCTAAAACACAAGCTAAAGGCTAAAACACAAGCTCAAAGCTAAAGCATGAGCTAAAGGCTAAAACATGAGCGTCTGAATTTTAAATTTAATGTTTGAAATGTTTATTTTCCTCTGGTCTGACCTCATTAATAAACTTTTCCTGATTCTTTCCCTAAAATTTGATTTTATTTTCATCATTCTTTAAAAGCTTTTTCCTGTTCAGATCAATAATCGTGTTTCTAAGAGTAAAGTTTTGTTTCTGATGATTCAGTCAGAAACAGTTTTGTGTTATTTTCAGGTGTTATCACAAACTCCTGTCTATTTTCTAACCCTCCCCCCCCCCCCCCCCCCCCCCCAGGCTCTCTGAGTGACGACCCCCTCTTCCCTAAAGCTCCGTGGCCCAGCCCCTCGCTCTGCTCCTCCTGCCACGAGGAGAAAAACGGCGTCCACGTCTGGAACCAAGACAACGTCCTCCTCTTCCTCCGGCAGCACTACGGAGCCGCCAACCTCTCCCCCAGGTACGCCGTGACCCCCCCCAAACTCCCCGCGCCTCCCCCCGACCTCCCTCCGTCTGAGGCTGCGAAACACGCCGCTCTGCCTCAGGGGGAGCAGAGAGGAGAGAGGAAGGAGGTGGAGAGGAGAGCGGAGGAGAAACCGGAGATAAACCTGGATAAAGCTGCGAGAGCGGAGGGTCCAGACCTGGGGGTGAGAGTGGGGAGGGAGGGGGGAGACGCAGGGAGGGGGGTGTGGATTCTGGGTCTGGGTTTCAACAGCGTGGACATGAGTCTGTGCGTGGTTCTCTACGTCTGCTCCTGCCTCTTCCTCATGCTCCTCTTCTTCTTCTTCAAAGTCCGGTCCAGGAGGTGGAAACTCAGATACTCACGCCTCCACGTCTGACCCCCCCAGACCGGACCGGGTCAGACCGGACCGGGTCAGACTAGACTGCATCAAAACCAGACAGAGAAGACTGGTTCAGACTCACTTGTGTCTGTGTTAAAGGGCCAGTCCACCCAAATAACAGCCTCCTCTTGATTCTGGATGTGGGACCTGGTCTGGATTTGTCCTTTTTTTTTTTTTAAAGAGCCCGTTTTAAATCCGACCAGAATCTCCGGATTAATTTATTTCACTTTTCTTACTCCGGACTCGATCGTGTGACCCGACCAGAACTGTCCTGGACCAGAGTGTTTTTTTTCTGTGCTCACTTTGTGCCAACCTGCTGACGAGGAGCGGAAGACACACCTGTTCTCTCAAGCCCCGCCCACTTCTACACAAACACTGGTGTGAATTTCAAAGTGTGTGTGTGTGTGTGTGTGTTTCTTAACTGTGAATCACGAAACCGTCCTGATGCTGAATCTCTGCAGACACCAGATGAATCAGTAATGAGTCAGGCGTGTGTGTGTGTGTGCGTTTGGCGCCCTCTGGTGTTGAAACTGTTCGAAGAGCAGTTTGATAGATTTGTAAAAAATGTGAGATTCATATTTGAAATCGACCAAAACAACTCAGACAGAAACTGAGAGTTGAGTTCAAAACATTCACAGAAACAAAAAGCGATTCAAATTCTTTTTTTCAGTATAAAACGATAAAATTTTTAAAACTTTTTTCACATTTCCAGAAAATTTCAGAACAGCACATCCCCTATTCACCATTTTTTTAATTCATCTGCAAAATCAAAATATCATCACTATGTCCTCAAAATAACCTTAACTAGCTTTTGTTTAGTCTTTAAGGGAACACGGAGGAAAAGAAAGATTATCTCCTGATTTTTTTTTTTTTCTTGCGAGACCTCACAAATGTAATCTTGGTTTATTAGCACCGGTGTTTCAGTGTAAATCGTGACCCTGTTAACTTGTGACTCTGTGAAACTTCTCAGTTATCACAGTCACTTTTAACTCCAAAACACCAGTGACTCTGTAAACGTCGAGTAGTAAATTTAAAATTAAAATTACAAAGTCACTCCCGACTATGATCTTTAAATTCAAAGTAACATTTGAGAAATGAAGAAAAAAAAAACTGTTTTCACAGCCCAATCCCCAAAATGTGCACGTCTTATTTGGGCCACTTAAGATAGATTTTAAAAGATGTGATTTCCATGAAAGAAAACTTTAAATTTTTTAATTGGTAACGTCAGAAATGTACAATAAACTAGTCCAAGTGACTTTGTAATAATCTGAAATGTGCAAAGAGAAGCTTGTTAACAATTTACAAATCTGAAATTTTCTTGTAAATGCCTGGCCTTATAAATCAAAAATATTGAGTTTATTTATTTTTCACACATTATCGTGTTCAAAAAATCCAAATTTGTAAGCTTTTTTAATTTTAAATCAACACTTTTTCAATCTCAGAAATTTTGAATGTGGATTTCAACAGATTTACGACTCTGAAAAATTGAGATTTTTAAGTTTTTCTTTCAAAAATTTACTCATTTAATTTTTTTTTAAACTTCCTAGTGGACCAAGTGTAGTCTCGTAAAAATATTTTATTGTTTATCTATTGTTTCTGTCATTGACTGAAGAAAAAACAGTTTTTTATGCTGCTTACAGTTTAAAGTTAGTGTTTTAAGAATGCTAGTTCATTTAAGTCGACTAAGTTAATTAATTTCAGTTGCCAAAATGTGTTCGTAAGATGTAACTTCCAAGGTAACATTTGCGAGATCTCACTAAAATAATACTGTTTTGTTCCCTCCATGTTCCCTTAGAGGTTGAATAGTTTAAAGAGGGAGTATTCTGCTTTTTTTATTCCATCTTTCTTGTGCCCCAAATCCCATTTTTTCTCTCACTGGGCGTTTTAGAAAATGTTTATTCATCCTTGTTTTAGCCGCTGTCTCTTTAAGACTCCCTGCTCCACAATTCCCCCTTATTTCTGATTGGCTGGAGGCGGAGCTACAGGCAGACCTTAGTGTTTACAGACAGATTCAGGAATTTCTACTCTTAATTTCTATGAATGTGTGAGGTTTAAAAATCTGGGTTTTAATTTATATATCCAGCTTTGAGAGAGCAGAGTACCCCCTCTTTAAACCCAGATGGAATAAAGCAGTTCAACACTACCTCTTAATTTATTTTTGACATGTAATAGGGTATAATTTCATCATTATTAACCATAAAAATGTCATACATGGTCAGAAAGTTTCATTTATTCAGTCATTTATACACATTATATCCATTTCCTGGACCAACAAAAACTGATTTTAATACCAAGAGTATTAATTATTGTGACTATATGACAGAATTTAATGCTGTTAGTCATGGAAGGACGCTGCATTAACCGTATGCACTAACTTCAGTATTGATTCATACCACAAAAAGCGAGTGCTGCCTCATGAATACTCTCTAAGTCGACGTCAGTCTGAGAGCGTTTTGACTCCACTGAACATCAGCGTTTTCATATCACTTCATTAAACGTCGGCTCAGACAGATGGATGAGTCCTTTTTCATTTGTCCTTCACAATCTCATACCTTTCAAATTAATTCATTCATTCACTCATCATTTCTCTGCCTTCTGGAAAACACTCCTGTGAAGTTATGATGAAACATTTTCCTGCGCAGCTTCATCACTTCTGGAAATTTTCAGGATTTTAGAACGTGTGTTTCAAAAAGTCCAGACCAAGATGTAAAGTTATGACCCTTCGTTTTCTCTTAGCTCTGACGAGTACAGTTGTGTTTATAAGTTAAAAAAAAAAAATGTAGAATTTATGATTTCTAGGCCATTTTTCAGAGAATATGAATGAAAACACAAAAACTTTTCTGTCACTCATGTTTAGTTGTTGGGTGGAGACATTTATTAACAAACAGCTGTGTTTACTCTTTTTAAATCATAATGACAACAGAAACTTCCAAAATGACCCTGACTGACATGTGCATCTTTCTGCCAGTGCTGCACTGACATTTCTGGATTCCGAGTCATGAGGAAAGAAAAAAAAATGTCGAAGCATCTGCAGGAAAAGTTAATCCAACTGTATAAAACAGGAAAGGGTGATAAAAAAATGCCTATAAGCAGAGTTGAGACTCTAATGAAGAAGTGGAAAATGAGGGATTCCGTTGAAACCAAACCACGGTCAGGCAGACCAAGAAACATTTCAGCCACAACTGCCAGGAAAATTGTTAGGGATGCAAAGAAAACCCCACAAATGACTTCAGCTGAAATACAGGACTCTGAAAAATTGTGATCTGACTGTTTCAAGATGCACAAAAAGGAGGCACTTGAAGAAAAATGAGCTGCAAGAAGCCATTTCTAAGCAAATGCCACTAAGGCCCCATCCACACGAATACAAAACGAGGTCATAAGTTTTTTGCCGAATCTGCGTATCATCCATACGCAGACGGCGTTTTGTGGGTCTGTAAACAATCATTTCTGAAATCAGGCTCCAAAGTGGGAAGATTTAGAAACGCCGTATACGCGGCTCCGTGTAAACTGGCTCTTCGCAACTTTTCAGATACGCTGACGTCATATTTTCACATCGTCACTAATACGCATGCGCCACAAGCGTCACTATGGCAACAACAGCAATGGCGGCGTACTAAGTAGCGTATGTGTTGATGAAGCTGGTGACCCTGCTATCCCTTTAGCAGCTAAATCTCCTTCTTCTCAAACACCACAGAGTTGAACAAACAATCACCTCTCTGTTTACAACTTTTATCAAAAGTCTTCATGCCCACTGTTTGTTCTTCTGTTTACGCTCGTTTCCCTCATATCGTTATAGCGCCCCTAGAGGTCTGGCAAGTGTTTTACAGCGTCCTCATGCAGATCGAGTGCATTCATACAGACGCACACATTTTCTGAGACGCCTTCATCTTTATGACGATCGTTTTGGAAACTGTTAAGCGTTTTGACTTCGTGTGGATGAGGCCTAAGTATCTCACTTACAATACGGCAAACAGCGCAGAGATAAGCCTAAAAAATTCTAGAACGAAGTCATTTGGAGTGATGAGAGCAAAAGTGAACTTTTTGTCCACAACCATAAACATTGTTCCATTTGGAGAGGAGTCAACAAGGCCTATGATGAAAGGTCCACCATTCCTACTGTGAAACACGGAGGTGGATCACTGATGTTTTGGGGATGTGTGAGCTACAAAGGCTCAGGAAACTTGGTCCAAACTGATGAATGAAGGATGAATGCAGCATGTTATCAGAAAATACTGGAGGAAAATTTACACTCATCAGCCCAGAAGCTGCACATGAGACGTACTTGGACGTTCACACATGACAATGATCCAAAACACAAGGACAAGTGGACCTGCCATTGGCTACAGCAGAGTAAAGTGAAGGTTCTGGAGTGGCCATCTCAGTCTCACAAGGACAAGTCAAAGTTTTTTGCTAAAAGTTGAAACTTTAAAAAAAAAAAGAGGGGGGAAAAAATACATTTTTTTTAGATGAAAGAAAAAAATTGATATAAATTGTCAAAATTTTGAGAAAAAAAAAAATCCAAATTTTGAGATAACCCCCCCAACACAAACACACACACCAAAAAAAAAACATTGAGGGTAAAGACAAATTTGGACACGATTAGGTTTAAATTTTTAGACAAAAGGTCAAATTTGGGATTATTAAGTCAAAATCTGAGATATAAAGTTGGATTATGAGATTTTAAATTCAAATTCTTGTGATAAAAGTCAAAATTAGCAAAAGGTCAACTTTTAGATAAAAAGTCAAACTGTGAGAAAAGACAGATATTTGAGATTATGAACAAAAAATTGAGGAAATAATTCCAGACAAAGTTCAACTTTGAGATAAAAAGTTAATATTTTAGAGAAGATGTCATAGTCTTGAAATGAAAAAAGTGAAAAATTTTAGATGAAAAGACAACATTTGGGACCTGCCATTGGCTACAGCAGAATAAAGTGAAGGTTCTGGAGTGGCCATCTCAGTCTCCTGACCTCAATATCATTGAGCCACTCTGGGGAGATCTCAAACCTGCAGTTCATGCAAGACAGAGCAAGAATTTACAGGANTTTTTTTTTTTTTAATTTCATGGTTTTGTTTCAAACTGAGCCGTCTGATTTACTGTGGCCGAGTGTTGAAGTACCTGTGCTGTCAGGTGAGCTTTTCTGTTTGTGTTAACTTATTTAAAAGCCCGTTTGTTTTGTTTCTGAAGGAGATGTTTGTGGTTTTAGTTTGTGGGTGACAGAACTCTCCTGTGGACTCCCTGGAGGACCTTCCTGCTAAAAACTGATCAGTCTCTGAGGATGAAAACCTAAAACCTGACGGATGTTTTCCTTTTTTTAATCGGCTGGTGTCTGAACACGTCGTCTGACTGTCTCACTTCTCCACTGCAGAGACAAAACAAACAGGAAACAGACTCGCTCTCCTGCGTTTGTTCAGAGCTCCTTTATTTTCTGATCCTCTGTGTTAATGAGATGTAAATAATCTGACTTAATAAATCATGTTGCTGCAGCCCGTCCTGTCTGATCTTTGCCGCAGGTTGCTGGTTCGTGATGAGATGCTCTGCCTGGAGCTGTTGAGCAGGACGCAGCTGGTTGTCAGGCTGAAGTATGAAGTTTGAGCTTCAGGTCTGAAACCAGCTGTTTGACAAGAATCTGCGTTTTGTGTTTGTGTTTACTCTTTTTAAATCATAATGACAACAGAAACTTCCAAAATGACCCTGACAGACATGTGCATCTTTCATCCAGTGCTGCACTGACATTTCTGGATTCTGAGTCATGAGGAAAGAAAAAAAAATGTCGAAGCATCTGCAGGAAAAGTTAATCCAACTGTATACAACAGGAAAGGGTGATAAAAAAAGCCTATAAGCAGAGTTGAGACTCTAATGAAGAAGTGGAAAATGAGGAATTCTGTTGAAACCAAACCACGGTCAGGTAGACCAACAAACATTTCAGCCACAACTGCCAGGAAAATTGTTAGAGATGCAAAGAAAAACCCATAGAATTCTGACATTAATCTCTTGAATAAACTGTAAAAAAAAAAATTACCGGACCTTAATTTTCTTTCAGCGACCCTCTTGTGTACGACGGAGTATTAGGGCCACTGTGAGAAAAGAAAATGAGGGGAGGAATTTTTTCCCCCTCTCCCTCACCCAGTCGGTGCAGTCGAAATGTTGAGAATAAAGTTGAAATATAATGTCGAGAATAAAGTCGAAATGTTGAGAATAAAGTCGAAATGTTGAGAATAAAGTCGAAATGTCGAGAATAAAGTTGAAATGTCGAGAATAAAGTTGAAATGTCGAGAATAAAGTCGAAATGTCGAGAATAAAGTTGAAATGTCGAGAATAAAGTCGAAATGTCGAGAATAAAGTCGAAATGTCGAGAATAAAGTTGAAATGTCGAGAATAAAGTCGAAATATAATGTCGAGAATAAAGTTGAAATGTTGAGAATAAAGTCGAAATATAATGTCGAGAATAAAGTCGAAATGTCGAGAATAAAGTTGAAATGTCGAGAATAAAGTCGAAATATAATGTCGTCTTATTTCAACTTTACAACTCTTATTTCAGCTTTATATTACAGCTCTTATTAGTCGAAATGTCGAGAATAAAGTTGAAATGTCGAGAATAAAGTCGAAACATAATGTCGAGAATAAAGTCGAAATGTCGAGAATAAAGTTGAAATGTCGAGAATAAAGTCGAAATATAATGTCGAGAATAAAGTTGAAATGTTGAGAATAAAGTCGAAATATAATGTCGAGAATAAAGTCGAAATATAATGTCGAGAATAAAGTCGAAATATAATGTCGAGAATAAAGTCGAAATGTCGAGAATAAAGTCGAAATGTCGAGAATAAAATCGAAATATAAAGTCGACATTTCAACTTTATTTTTGCCATTTCGACTTTACTGACTTGATGAGGAGGAGGGGAAAAAAAAAATTCCTCTCCCCATTTTTTTTCCCTCACTGTGGCCCCAATACTCCGTCGTACTTGTGTAAATAAATCTGGTGACAAAAATCTTTTTACTTGTACAGGTTGTTGTTTTTCTTATTGGGCATTTTAAAAGATATTGCGATGACAAATTTACCCAATCAGATTACTGCTCGTGCGGATAGACTTTTAGAGCCCGCCCCCTTTCTGACATGGCTTCAAAACTCGACATCAGAAACGGACGAGTGACGTCACGGAGACTTCGCTAATTAGCATATTCGTTTTTCTGCCACTGAAACCGTTACACAGACGATGCTACGGTAAGTTATGTAATGTCACACTACCTTCTTGAGCTCTAGGTGTTATAAGAACAAGTTCAAATTTAATGTGAATAATTTATTCATAAGGTAAGAGGGTAATACAGTATGCTAACATTAACTTGTGGTTTAAAAATATTCGTTACAGGAGCAATGCTAACGGCTGATGCTATCAGGTAAGGTCCACAGAAGGTGAATTTGTCAGTTTTAAAGTTCACTTAATTAACCCTCCTCCTGTGTTAAATAAGCTTTTAAATACACTAAAAACAAAACATATGATCAAGTTTTTTGTGTTATCTCTTAGTTTCCTTGTAAGGCTTCCTTATCCATGAAAATATTGGGTTTCATATTTTTGGTGTGGGTCTCAGGGCCCAATGTTTAGCAGTTTACCTCTTGATTTCAATAAAAAGCAGAAAAAATAACCTAAAGAGAATCCTATAAATAAACCAAAGGTTTTTGTGTTACCTGACTATTATTGAGGGGTATAGAACACATCTCTGAAATAAATTTGCTCGATTTATTTTTTCATTTTAAAATTAGTAACTATAGTAACATCTATGGTGTTAGGGTCAGTTTTGACCAATACATATATTTTTCAAAAAAATGCAAAAATATAAATTTTGCCAGCAATAGAACTTTAATATAAACACATAGAAACACAGAACAGGTCATAAAACAAAATATTGATTTGTGAGCGTGCATGTTTTTAGATGCATTGTGTGGCAAAAAGTTACACTTTTTGTGTTTTCTTTGCAGAGAAACTTTTTGCATTGGAAACACAAATGAGTGAAGCTCACATGATTGGGAGAGGAGGTGTCTGTCATTGTGATGGCTGACAGTGCACTTATGATTTCAATTTTGGCTCTAAATATTGGTTTATAATCTTATTTTTATAACCGGGTCAAAACCGACCCTAACACAACAAGCAACAAAATTTCAATCAGG